>PVLA01009899.1:0-69467 GCA_004027455.1 Hydrochoerus hydrochaeris
GGGGGGGAATGGATCAATCTGATTCTTAGCCCACGCACTGGCAGGCCCCCAGCTGCTTACAGGCTGGCCAGCAGGCCGCCTTATCTCCCAGCACCCAAAGTTCCAACATGATGCAGAGCTTAGGAGTCACTGATAGTTCTCACCCTGGTGTGCCAGTGGCTTGCCAGGCCACCAGCTGCTCACCAGGGCAGCGAGTAGGCCACCTTTTCTCCAGCGCCCAAAAAAAGAAAAAAGAAAAAAAAAAGTGACAGAGAATGGATTATTGAAACAAATTATAGAGAGGTGACAAATTCTATCATATGACTGTGGGGATTAATGTAGTCACTAAATGAGAGAAAGTCAAAGAACTGAAAGATCTGAATATTGAAAAATAACCACAAAAATAATTGAATTACCAGTAATTAAGATCAGAAATAGTATTAGTGAAAAAGGGACAAGAAGGAGGGGTGAGCCCTGTGTAATAAAGAACTACTCTCTGTCCCCCATACCTGAAAGGTATCCTGAAAATTTCCCTAGTGGTAGGAGTGCCTTTGTTACTCTGGACAGTCCCTGGAAGTTTGTGTTTCCAGATGACTCCTGGTGAACCTCTAGCTCCTACCAATGAACTGATTCAGGATAGGACTCGCAACTCCATGGGACCGACCCTGTGGGGCCATGTGATATCAACCTGACCAGGGACGGAGGGGGCCTGGAGATTGAGTTCAGTGGCTAGTGAGTCAACCAACTGTCCCTGTGTAATGAGATCCCAGGACTAACTTGCATGGACGCGTGGGTGAGCCTTCCTGGCAGGTAGCACTGGGTGTGTGCTGTGATATAGCACTGTCAGGATAGTGATGTAGCCTGGTTCCATGGAGGAAAGATACCAGGAAATTCACACTTGGAAGCCTCTCGGACCTTGCCCAAGGTGTTGCTATGCTGAGCTGATTCTCACTGATATCCTTTCTGTGCTATTAGGTAAATGGTGACAACCCAGTAAAGATCACAGCTAGTCTGAATTGGGGGGTTCCGGGAAGGACATCCTGGAGCAATTCCAAAGGAGAACCTGAGTCCAGATTATTGAGCTGAGTCTTCTATGGATAAAGAAAGGGGTTAGTGGGATGGATTTGGGTGGGGTGACACGAAGTAGGGGTGTGAGTTTGGGGAAGCGAGAATGGCTGAGTGCGTGGCTCTAACAAAGAGCTGCGACCTAGCAGGCAGTAAGGCTGTGTCATGTCCTAGCAGAGGAGGCACCATTCCTGGGCCCAGGTGCAGGATACAGCAATAGGTTCTGATTATTCTTGGAGCTCAGGAACTTGGAGCTGGGAGGGGCAGACGGGTCCGACTTACCAGGTGTGATAACTTGTAATCATCAGAAACAAAACAACTGAAGTCATATAAATCCTGGGAATTTGGGTTATTTCCATGGGAAAATTTTTTAGATCGACCTGAAGAGAAAACACTATATAGAACCCCATCATGAAAGGTATGTATAATCTTAGAAAGACACTTTATAATTATATTTTGATAAAAATACGCTATCTCTTTACAATGTTTTATGAGTTAATAAAGAAAAGTGACTTCAGTTGGTCACAACTGAACTTTAAATACAATAGGATGATTATAAAGCAGTGGATAGACTGGGAACCACTGAATCCTACTTAGAAACTTATAGGTTAGCATTAATTATAGTAAGCAAATAATTAAACAAAAACACTAAGCATTCTCCAGGATCAGGGTTTCAGATCCTTCGCCCACCTCTACAGCCACAGGCCTATTTGTAAATGGCTTTTGCAGCTAAACCACAAAATAGACAACAGGTGACCTCTGCCCCTCATTGGAAGCCTTGATTACAGACAATATAATCCCCTCTGAAGCAGCCTCCATTGTTGGATGAACTGTGAGTGACCAATATGACCCACAGAGAAAGCTGCTGTTAAGGCTTAGAAGCACAGAAACATTTCCTTGCCTAGAAAAGGTGCATAGAGGGAATAAACTACTTGATGTCTGAGACTTTTAAGACCATAACTCTCCCTGACTCATTAGTGTATAGTAACCATTTGGGGTTAAAAAAAAAATACTTGAAAGAGTACTTTATTCAGTAAATGATCTTTAATTTTAAAATATCTTATGCTGTTGTACCTAAAAATCATAACTTTTTTCCTTTCATTGACCCAAGTCTAGACGATGATGTGATAATAAATCACCTCCAAATCATAACAGGTTAGTGCAACCGATTTAATGATCTCTACAAAAAATACTGAAAGGAGATCCCAGATTGGAGTCTTAAATCACTAAGAAAACCCAGCTTCCAGGTGGGAGCTGCATCTTTACATGGAGCTTCCTGATCGTCAGTCAGGGCAATGGAACTCTGCAAAGGAGACAGGGGCTCTACACACACCCTCCCGCCGCCGGCCGGTTGACACAGCACAGTGTGCTCAGGTCTCACGAGGCAAACCGTGGTAAGTCCACCTACTGTCAGGAAGCAGGAGGAAGTCAATCCTTCCAAGTCTGGGAAGAGTCTGGAATATTCACCAATGCACTCTGACATATTTCGCTTCTGAAAACCAGGCAATTCACATTTCTTGGTAAGAAGCAGCAAAACATTCCAGATCTTTCTCCACAGATTCCTCCCACTTAAGACTCAAGCCCAAACAATCACACCAAAAACACTTCTAAAGTAGCTTCTAAAAGAGACACAGAGGAGTCCACTGAGGGATTGTGGAACAAAAATTGGCAACCTTTCAGAAATCAGAGGTAGATGATTTGTGTAGAAAAAGAATTAAGCTCTTGCTTTGTAGAAATATCTTCTACCACAAAGTTAGCAGCTTTACATCTTTAGATTGAAAGAAGGTTAAAATCATTTTTAATGTAAAAAAATGCATTGATGAATTTCAGACAGGGAAAAAAAAATCAAGACATTTAAAAGTCATCTGTATTTTCCTACATAGACTTGTGCATTTATACATAAATCAAAACATACTCGTGGGCTGGGAGGTAACTCACTGTGCCTTGCATGTGTGAGGCACTGGGTTCAATCCTAGCACTTCCAAAAAATGTGTAGGCATTTGATGCATGGCATTCTCCTATTGTTGCATTTAAACGGATTATAGTTTTACAGCATTACAAATCAGGGTAAAATGAAAAGTTGTATGCATCAGTCTGTAAATCTCTGAAGTATTTATAAGATTAAATTAATGAAAAATGTAATAACTAGGTCAAAAAAAGTATGGGCATTTTTAGGGTTCTTAATGCGTGATTCCCACTGGTAAAAATCCTTGAGGTAAGGAGCTTTGTTTTATTTGCCTCTGGGTCAGTACAGCGAGAAAAGTGACTGAGACATAGTAGATTCTCGCTAAGAAAATGCTAAATGAATGATTGAATGAATATATGGCCCGAGGACTTTTCAAATAAATAATACTCTTAAATATGGTTATTCCTACATAGTTAAATCTAGGGATGGAAGGAGGGAAAAAGGAGGGCAAGAGAAAGGAAAGTACAAAAAAATTAACATGTGTAATGTACATGTACTGACTTCCCACAACAAATGTAATAATTATGTACTGCAGACATGGACTAATAAAAAACATTTTAAAAAAAAGGAAGTTAAATCTATCCTCTGTTGGTATCTTGGGCTGATTCATTATTTAGCTGGTTTCTTTCTTCCTGATACATACTGGAAGAAGAGGTATATTTAAGAGGAGCCATTTCCTGGGAAATAATTGATGGGAGGACACAGATTTGCTTTTTCCTCCAATTCCCCTGAACCTTTTTCCAAGAACATTCAAATTCAACTTGCAGGAAAAGCAATACACTCAATAGGCTAAAACCTTTTTTATTTTCCTGAAACCCACCTAGAGAATACATGCTCACAGGTGAGTAGAGCAATCCGCTGGGTGTACGCGGGTGTTGGTGTGTGTACACGCATGTCCATGCACCACTGCACAGTAACATCAATTGTATTTCAGTGCAGATTAAAAATTGCTTGTATTCCTCAAATTAACCCACATCCCAAGTGCGTATGTTGTTTCCCATTTCTACACAGTCCCGTCATCCCAGGACAGTCTTGGATAAGCCCTTTGGCTTTCCGGCTCCATTTTCTCTAATAATATAAACGAAGTACACATGTAGTAGTTTGATATAGGGCTTCTGTATCTCAGTTCCTAAATTAAAGCCTTTCACAGAGCTTTTAATAATACAGTCCCACGCTCCTAGAATTATAGGCAAAGTTAAAAATCATTCTGCTTTGCCTTTCAACAAATTTCGGTTCTCTCCTCTAACTGCATGCATGTAAATTCTATTAGTGCTAATGGAGGCGATGCGCGCGCATGTGGAGGAGACCGTATCTCTAAATCACACTTTCATCTTCAGCTGTGTAACTCTGGCTCCTGTTCAAGTGATGCATGCGCCTCAAATACACCCTGCATGTCTGTTCTTTCCTGTCTGGATATTAAAATTTATTCATGTATTTTTAGAAGCTTTTACAATGTTTTGGCCAATGAATTTTCTTATTATTGTTATGCATGTGTTGAGTTTTAACTGGGTGCTAGATGCCACCGTAAACATTCTTGATTTCTTATAATGTAAATTTGATTCCTGATCAGGCTATATTTGTTTTTTAAAAATGGAAATTTCTGTTGTTTTCCACCTGGTTAAACATATGTAGCAAAGAGAAAACATAATGTGAACAAAATAAATATAAGTAACCTGGTAGCTTATTTCTATAGTGAATCATAATTTTTAAAAATTTTAATATATGCATTATTAAAAACCCACTTAAATGAGGTTATGCTGGCTTTATATATATGAAAAATATTTTATTAATCCTATTAACTTTTAGGGGGAATGTGTTTAACTAGATGATTTTGTATTATTTTTATGTAGCCCTAAAAATGATGTTATCTGAAAATATTTTCAAGAGGCTCCCAGGTACCTCCACATTTACAACCTTTCTTTCATTCTCCACCTTCTTACAGTGATCCCTCAAAAGGTGAGGAAAGAAGATAACAGTGAAGTATGCCAAGCAGAGCAAGACCAAAATCCACATACTTTGAAACAAGTGAAGGGTAATTTTTCTCAGAAACTGATCTCTTATTCTGAAGCCCAGCCCAGGAGAACAGAAACTTAATTCACTGTAATTCAGTCTGTTTGCACCTAAAACTATAAATACTCAGACAATGTGAAGTTCAGAGTTCCAGCCAGGACCTTTTTTGCTACTCCCCCAACCCTGCCCTGCCTAGAAAGGGGAACAAAGTGAGGCGGTGACAGTGGAGGAGTTTTCTTTGTGGTCCTCTGTTTTCTCAGTTCTCGTGGATGTGGTTAGGGACATCCTTGGCCTCTGCCACAGTCTCCAGGATTAAAGTCCACCTTTGTCAGGAGCTTCTGAGACCCAGAGACCGCACGCCATAGCTGACCCATTCACCAAGCACCATCCCTCCGCCATCTTAGCTCGTACACAAGGCCACATTGGATGTGGCTTTGTTCCAAGGTTAGGACTTCTCTACAAGTCACCTTCCCGGGTGATGTCATGAGAAGCTAGGATAAAATGGTGCTTCTAGGTATCCCGGTGTTTCTGTCACCCTCAGCCTGACTTACAGTGCTTCTCCCCAGCTTGCAGCCCCAAATGGAGACCAGAACTTTCATCTCTGACCTTTACCTTCTCTCTCACCCTTTCCAAGTGAAAGATTTGTCTGTCTTCCCCTCCTATCTCAACCAGAATGGTTTCAACAGATCTTTTGTAAATGTAAAGGGTACCAAAGAGAGATGAAGGGAGCAGAGAAGGAGGCCAGGGCAAAGGGACACACAAAAAATTGAGGTGCTCTAGGTCCATGTGCCAATACTCTAATAATCATTATGTACTACACATAATAATCATTATGTACTACACATATGTGCTAATAAAACAAAATGAATAGCCAGCAAAGAGATTAACCAGAGATACTCACCTTCTCCCAGTTCTGAAGGCAGAGAAGACCAGGTTCAAGGCAGAGGTGGGTTTTGTTTCCCCCTGAGGCCTCGCTCCTTGGTTTACACACAGCCACCTTTTCTCTAGTCCTCACCTGGTCTTTCTTCCAGTGTGCTCCTGCACCCCTGCTCACCCTCTCCGAGTGTGCTCAGCACCTCTTCTTATAGAGCATCAGTCAGATGGGATCAGGATGCACCCTAACAGCCTTGTTTTAACTTGTGATGCCTTCAGAGCCCTGGTATCCACAGGTAGTCATATCCTACAGTCCTAGAAGTTATAGCTTCAACATTTGGAGGAACACAAATCAGTCCATAACAGACAACATATGCTGAAAATATTCATATTGAAATGACTATATATCAGTGTGGTGGTGTTCTAATCTCACACATACAGTATCCTCACAATAACCCTATGAGAAGTGAGTCAACATTGTCCCCATTTTACAGATGAGTAATAACACATAGAAAGGTCAAGTAACTTTCCCAAGGTCATAAGACTAGAAAGTTACTGAGCTATGATTCAAACATAGGCAATTTGGACTCCACGTCTATGTTCTCAATATGAAAGTGTACATTACCCTATAAATTCTCACTATGAACAGTGAGTGTTCAAGTGGCTTTCCAACTCTAGCTAATTCACATGCACACACACACACATGCACACACATACACACACACATGCACACACACATGCATCCCCCATCTTGCCAGTATTGTCATAAATTTTATTTATATCAGTACTGTTTGCCTTTTATGATGATGTGGGTATTTTACAGTCAAGCAACACAGAGCATTACTCTTAATTTTTCACATGTAAGTCTTCATTTCCCCAGGTTTGCAGTCTTGTTTTTACTTTTGCTAGTTTTCTGTATCACTAACCTCAAACTCTCCATTTTTGCTCATGTCTGTCACAGCCTTAGGACGTGCCCCAGTTGAACAGTTTACTCTCCAAGCTGCAGTATGTCCGCCACTGTGGTGTCCTCCTTGATCCACACCAGAGCCATTTTGCTTTGCTCGGTGATAGATGCTTTCTCTCGTGGCCCCTGCCTCTTTAACTCTTTTCTTTTTCACATGCTTATTTTAGGAGAATATCTTCCATGAGTTTCTAGACAAGATAGAGGGATAAACTTGTTTGAGAACTTTCAGTTATAAATCTGTCTTTACCTCACAATTAACAGTTTGCTGGACTTGGATATCAGCTCAGAAGTAATTTTTCTCCATCATTTTTAATGTATGTATTGTGCTCAAGCTTCTAGCACATTAAGAAGTCGTTCTGACTCTCCCCTCACCCCATTTGGTGTTGCTGAGGATCAAACCAGTGCTGTGAGCTACTTACCTACCTTGAGTCTTAATTCTCAATATGCAACTGCTCTATTCTCTCTAGAAGCTGGCAGATTTTTCTTTTTTGCCCCCTTTGTATTCTAAAACTTTGCTGTGCAATGTCCTATATTCATAATTTGGTCAAGCAGTCAACCTGCAAACTCACACCCTTAAAGTCTGAAAAATGTTTGAATTATTTTGCCAATAATGGCTTTTCCCCTTCATGACACTTGTCTATTGTTGCTGAAACTTATATTATCCCGAAGCAGGAATAATTTCGACTGCCTATCCAAATGCCAATGGCTTACGCTGTCATATTGCTCTGCTTTCTGAGATTTCCTCAACTTCATCTTCCAACTCACCTACTGAGGTTTTTCATTTCTGCCGTCTTGTATCCTGTATGTTCTTTGAGAATTTCTTTTCACGGTGTCTTGCTGTTGTATCAGGGACATAGTATCCCCTCTTCTCTGAAATCATTAATCTGTTTCTTCCCACTTTTTTCTACTTATGCGCTCTGGATTCTGTCACTGGTAGAGTTCCCTGAGGCTGAAATTAGGGGAGGGCACTTAACTGGAAGGAGAGGCGCCCTGAGAACAATACAGTGAGGGAAGCAGGACTGCACCAAATAAAAACCTGAACAGTGATGTGGTTCCACAGCCTGTGCTGGCCTTGGGTGGGTCTGCAACTGAGATCTTGAGAGCTGTTCCCAGTTAAGGCAAGGATCCGTGACTTTGTGTTCCCAACCCTACCCTACAGGTAGTCGGGCTCTGAATGTGGGCGACTCCCAGAGAAGGGATACGGCCGTGGGCAAGGCCGCACCGTTATCCACACCTTTCCGAACCTCGGCAGTCAGCATTGCCAGCAGCTGGAGAATGAATGCCTTAGTCCGGAAGGGCAGATCTTAGCAACACCAGAGTGCTTCTACAGTCCTTATGGTCTTGAGAGCTGCCCAGGGGTTTGGGGGAACATGCTTCTGGGTATCTCTGGGTGAGTCATGGAGGTGTGACCTTGGGTACTTTATCTCATCTCTTACTTCATCCTCTCTGATGCTGCTCTGTGGCTCTGCATCCCGGCCACCATGAGCTAAGTAGCTTTGCCCCATCATATGCTTCCACTGTGATGCTCCTGCCTTGGAGTCTGCCAACCAGGGACTCAATCCCCTGTACCCCTGAGCCAAATTAAGCCTCTCTTCCTTTGAATTGTAGGTGTTGGCTATGGTGACCCAGCAATGTGAAAGCTGATCTGGCAGAAGAAATTCAAAGGCAGCCCAACATTCAAGCTGTGGCATGCTGGCTGCTTTTAGCTACATTTATAGTAAAGATTTGGGACAAAAAGCAGAGCAGAAAAATTTGAAAAACTTGAATTTTGGGTGAGAAGAAACCATGTGTAAATTTGGAGCCAAAGGAGATATGGATGCTGAGATTAGCACCATTAAAAAGAAGCCAAGTACTTTGTACAGGGCCAAGAAGAAAGATGACTTGAGGGTATCTCAGAAACCAGCAAGACCCCACCCATGTAGGTGCTAGAATGTAAAAATGGAAACAGTTATTTGGATGCTAGTCCTTGGTCCCTTGCTCCAGATGGCCTCCAAAGGAACTGGTTCCCAAGAATTTATTGCTGTGTTCAGCCAAGCAGGCACTCAGAGGCCACTGCAGGGATGGTCCAAGGGGGCCTAGTTATTGCTCTCACTCACAACAGACCTTGGGGTCATCCATATGATGCTGCTTTTACCAGCACATAGAATGCAAGAGTTGTGAGTTCAGGGAGACTTCCACTCAGATTTCAAAGGGAGGCCTGGGAGGCTTGGCAAGGAGCCCTGGAGAGGGCAAGGTTTGAAGCCATGGAAATGAAATCAAAGGTGCACTGGACACCTCAGGAAGTCAGAGATGCCAGGAACATGGGCCACCTGCCAAGAAAAGATGAAGGATGTCAGTGGAGCCAGCTGAAGAGAGATGCCACACGGGCTACAAGCCTTTTGGAACACACAATTCACCACCATGTATCCTGAATGTAGGTATCAAGCCACAGGAATTAATATTTTCCCTGGGGGGTTTTAGTCTTGCTTTGGTCCATTTTGTTTTTATTCCATGTTTCCCTTTTGGAATAGGATGTTTAGATTGTGCCATCATGCCTAGTGATTATGTAACTTTTTATTATTTTTGTAGAGATTCACAGCTAAATGTTTGTCTTGAATCTCAGAAGAGAGGCAGACTTAGACTTTTGAAAAATGTTGAAACACTCGATACTTCAGAAAAGGAATTATTTCATTTCTGGCTGTACATGGGGTTATTGTATTATGTTAAACAGAATTTTAAGCTTGTTTTTATTTCGGGATTAAGTATGATTTAAGGAAACATGTCTGTCAAATTGACAAGGGCTGGGATTTGATGGCTATGCTTGATCACATCCACTTGATTGATTTGGGATCTTCCCAGGGGATGGGCAGGCACACTCTGGGTAGGTCTGCTGGGTCATGGAAGCATGACCTTTGGTCCTGCAGCTGGTGCCTCACCCCTTTCTCTCTGGTGCTGTCCCCTCCTCTGCTTCCCAGTCACCATGAATTAAGCAGCTCTGCTTCCCCCTGCCCTTCCACCATGATATTTCTATCTTGGAGCCAGCTGCCCATGGACTAAATGCCCTGAATCCGTTAACTAAATTAAACCTCTCCTCCCTTTAGTATGGGTGTCTGGTATTGTATCCCAGCTAAGGTAGAACTGACTTGCACATAAGCTTTTCTCAGTTACTTGGCGACCTTCGGCTTTCCATATTTAAGCTGTTGTCTCTGCTGTAGGGTGTTCTGGTTCATCTTAATCGGGCTTCTCAGTTGTCTTTTCTCTTGACCAATTAGATTTCATAATAAATATCTCCTGTTTACACTAGATTATCAACACATGGCAGCCAAGTAGGGAAAGGGAGACGGAAAGAAACAGGGTGAGAAGTCCTGAATATTCAGCATCCCAATGCTCACTTTGCTTTAAGCAACTTTCTGCCCCTCACTTCAACCCTCCTACTGGTATAATTCAATCCAGAAAACTTTCACTTTTTGTTTTGTTGTTTGTTTTATCCACTTCAGAAACCAAACTTCCAATATTCTATGATGTTGCCTAGTTATACAACTGGTGATTGATTTAATTGCTTCATAGGTTTTCAACCAGTTCTCTTATTTTTAGACCTATCTTCAAATTAATTTCCAGAGGTATCTGGAAAGGACAACTGTGAAACTCCTGGACATTCTGCAGTGTGAAAGCATCTCAGCTTTTCCCTCTGTCAGCAAAGAATTTGGCTTTCCAGTTCTGCTGAGCCAGTACCATTCATTCTTCTGCTTTCTAGTTTCTAAAATTTTGCTATTTCTTGCTCTCCCATTCTTTTTGCCCTTGTGGGTGTATGCCTTTTAGAAATATCCCTTTATTGCCATTTTAAGAATTTCTTCATGGATATAAAGGAGGTATCAGCCAGGCATGGTGGTGCATGCCAGTAATCTCTGCACACTTGGAGACTGACGCAGGTAGATCACAAGTTCAAGTCCAGTCTGGGCAATTTAGAAACTCAGTAAGAAGGGCTCGCTTCGACAGCACATATACTAAAATTAGAAACTCGGTAAGATTCTGTCTCAAAATAAAAAGTAAAGAAAGGACATATTGCAATGTGATGGCCTTGGGGTCAATCCCCAGTACCTCAAAATAAAATAAAATAAAATAAAATAAAATAAAATAAAATAAAATAAAATAAAATAAAATAAGAATGTATATTCTCATGCCTTTCTACACAAAAAAATAGCTTACTATAAGCCTGTTCTGTGATTTGCTGTTTTCATTTAATATTGCGTGAAGCTCTTTAAATAGTATAGAGTGCTTGCTTAACACTTTTAACAATATTCCATTTGATTAATACCCTACAAAGACTATTTGATTTGCTTATAGTATTTGCTACAACAAACCTACAATGAATAGTCTTGGCCATAAACAATTTTGCTTATGTCAAAGTATATATAGGCTAAATGCCAAGATACATTGGGTCAAGTGGTATGTTACAGATATTACCAATTATCCTACAGGGAAGTTGCACCAATAGTTAGCCATGACAGTAGGAGAATATCTAATCTGTTTATTTTCTTACTTCCTAACATTTAACAGAGTGTAACATACTAATAATTCAAGAGGCAAAAGTGCTATCAAATATACCTTAATTTTGCATTTCTCTTATTATGAGTCAAACTGTTCATGTCTATGATACATTTTTATGTCATTATGCTTGAGCTGCATTCTGTACTTTGTAACAGACATAATCTTTCCTTGCGGAACAATGGTGTGTTTGTGTGAATGCCTGTAAGCAGACGCTCAAAGGCATCATTACACTGCCAAATATAAGACTACGGTATTTTAAAAAATATTTCTTGCTACATCTAAAATTCCATGTGCTGATATTTATTAAGGACAATGGAAATTATCCAGAGCATTTCTCATATAGAAGAGCATATCTGGGACAATTGCCACTAGCACTCAAATTATGAGTTCACTGGTCCAGTCTAGGTTGAAGAAATGTGCTCAGAACAATGGTTAGTCTATGTCTGGGATATGTTAAAATCAACTGTGTATTTTGGAAAGAGTATTGGACTTAGAATCACAAGGCAGAGAACATTGCACCTGCCAAATAATAATTCTCAGCCTCCATTTCCTTATCTAAAAAATGGGGACAGTAACGTTTGTGCCAGAATACTTACAAACTGTTCGCCACTGAGACCATTAATGTAAATTACTTCTAATCTGGAAGCAAGTAAATATGGGTGTCAGATAAAAACATCCAGAATTTAGAAAATATTAGAGCTCTTGTAAAGAGGATATTTGAACCATACAGAAATTAAGGAATTTTAAGAGGTATGAGTTTAAATGAATAGACTAGTACTTGACCTTAGCATTCATAATCTGAAAGCTTAAAAATAAATGTACTCACAACCAGAAGTGAGGCAAAAAAGATAGATTTGCTTATTTTGTGATAACAGAATTTACTTATTTGGTGATTTTAAGTATGATCATATGAAATTGGTTCAAAAAATTCTGTAAGCCTTTAAATCCCAGACAAAATCTAGGAGTAGGAAATAGAATATACTGAATTAGTAAAATTTAGAACAATGTTTTAAGATAAAGTCTTTTTTCCTGCTTTATGTAAGCAATCCTATACTTATTTGAATTATTTTTATGTACTTTTAATTTATATTTTCCTCTCAGTCATTCTACTTAAAAAGCTTATCAAGTCTAAAAAGCATTGTCTTATTTCTCTATTTTTACATTTTAATTATATATAATGTAAAATAAAATTATGCAAAATACTACTATGTGGGATATAAGAGCATTTTTTCAAGCAAATATATGCACTTTAAAAAATAAAAACTATCATAGCATGTGTCTTGTGAAACGTATAGCTTACTCCGATTCTGCTTTTTGGTTGCAGCAATAGGTCCCCCTGGTGGAAATTGAGATTATACATTTGTCCTATTTTTCCTGCCACTGCAAATCACTACTCCAATCTGAGCAGTTTTTTCTTGCAGAAATGTAGAGCAAAGCTCTATAAGAAAAATTGGCTGATTAAAGGTGGTGGTTAGAAGGCCTGAGACTGTCATAGTCTTTGGGTATAAATCTGTACTTAATACTCATAATTGCAGCAATCAAAACCTTTTCCATTAAAAGAACAGTCCTCGGAACATAGTTTTAGTTGACAGAGAATAACAATATTGAACAAGCAATACAATGAAGCTTCTTAAAATCATGTTCATAAGCTACAAGACTCCAGCTAATGATTCCTCTTGTCTCTATCTATCCATGTACACAAGGCAAACAGCTCCTTAGACACAAAAGAACAACCACTGTTCACTGAAAATTCACAATATTACCAAATGGAAGTACCAAGAGACAGTCTGTATTGTTAGGTTACATCAGATGGTACCCTATCAAGTGCTCATGGGTGAGATGTGTGCCAGCTTCTATGCGTGAATGAAACCAAAGTTCTTGAAACCAGAACCGCTGTGTTCCCACTCAGTTCCACCGGGAGTGTGATCACCTTGGAACAGAAGAGAACTCGGATTTCATTCTGTGCCTTCCTGCATAATACGCTCAGGCCATGTCAATCAGGGCAAAAGCTGAAATTTAAATAACATTGATGCTTTTTAGTTTTAAGCTGTTTCTCAAACCCTAAGAGACCTAGGAATTGCAGAATTTCCAAGATCAGATAGGAGAACCTGCAAAACACCCACACCATTAGGCCAATAATGCCTTGTTGGTCTTTTTATGCCCTCTGTTCCACCGCCACTCAACCAGTTCCCTGTGACTCCTGACAGTTCCCCACATCAACCCTAAACCTCTGGCTTCCCCAAGGCTTGGGAACCCTCTAGCCACCAGCAATAGGGTTGTGTATTCCTCAGTTCCTAACTCCCCGGAATCCTGAACCACAGGGAAGGACACCAGGTCAAACATTATAGCTGACATAGTCCCCTTCATTTCACATTCCTGTCAGGATACAAGGTGCATCATGAGCCAAGGAGTATGTGAATAAATCAGCACTTCAGGAAACTTCTCTGTGAGCCACAGCCACGGTCTACGTGAAACTCTCCTGGACTAGGCCTTCGTCCCGCACCTCGGCCTGGATTCCTGGGACACATTTCTTGATTACACAGGCACACGCTGACCAGTGTACAGATCTAACAACACTAGACATGACAGAAGCCTAGCATTTTCCCTCCCCTACAGCCTTTGGAGCTTCTCCTCTGTTCCCACCCCCTCTTCAGAGATTCATAGTTGAGGCAGTACAACTCCAACCCTGCAGGGAACAAGGGGAAGAGGAAAGTGGGTGGTGAAAGGGAACTGTCATTGTCCCTGAATTTATTCCCACCTTCCTCCGTCCGGCTTATAATCTACAGTTACCAATCTAATGACCTTACTGTCTACCTGCCGAAGTTTTCTGTAAGCTCTTTGAGGAAACATGTATTCACCTACAAATCTGATTAAGAAATTTAAAAAAAAAAATGTCTTTTCTATCACTTTTTTCATATGAATTAACCCTTTAGAAGTGGAGATCCCTAGCTGGTGCTAGGAAGGAAGATTTGCTTTTGACAATAATTTTTTTTGAAAAACCTTTGCCTTAATGACTTAGGTGGAAATATAAATCATCACTTTTAAGCTTATTTCAACCAAATGTTAGCAGAGTATGATTTATGCAGGCTACCTAAGATCCGATGACCTCCCCGTGGACTGAACATTTGGCTTGCTTACCTGTTTATAAATGCTGCAAAGAAACTAATCTGAGTTTAGTATATTTACCCCCAAGCAATATCCTTGCTTCTTGTGTCTGGATACACTCTAGAGCCCCCTGGAGGCCCTGGAAATCCCAGAACTTCCAGTATGAAGCTATAAAAAACACAGGCAGTTGGGCCTATGGGCCAATAATTCAAACTACAAAACAAGCCCAATTAAAACAATTGTTTTCACATAATGTTTGCAATTTGCAAAACATTTTCACAAATAAGATCTCATTTCATTCTTCCCAAAACCAAATGGTAGTTACAACAGATTTTTACTTTTCTAGTTTTTAAAAATCTTTCCCAGTTTTGTTCTTTTTTCTTTTAGTGTTTGCTATAGTAAAACCAACCAGTTCCATTTGAATAGTTTTCTCTCACAAAGAAAACTCTTAGAATCCAAATCTTCCTTCTTTCCCCACCCTTGAGAGAGTTATTCTGTTTCTATTGCCAATGTTGAAAAATGTCGCACCATCCCTTAGGACTTAGATTAGCAACAATTATCACCCAGCAAGACTGGTAGAGAAAAACTCTCCTGGTAAGTTTAGTTTTGGACAGTTACTCAGATTTAATTGAGCATTTTCAATAGAATATAAAAAAGGAACTGGAGGTCTTGCTTAAAGACCTGTATCTACATCTACTGTTTGCATCTACCTGTACCTGTTTGGCAGGGATTATAAACGCATGAACTTTCAAAACAATCTAAACTCCGTATTTTATAATGAAAGATTGTCTCTCAGCAGGCATACACAAACCTTTAACCTGCTGTTAAATTTAAAGAGGTTTTCCATGGTAGGAAACATGATTTGGAAATATTTTTATCAAGTAGCATTTAGTTGATGTAGACAGAGTGATTTTTACTCAAAAGAGCCATCCATCTGAAGTAGGTTTTCATCAGTAAGTCACTGGTATTTATGTTCCACAACAGCTAGTGTTTTCTTGCTGTCAGGCTTACACGGACCTTTCGGAAGACCCTGGGGACAGGCAGTCTACGGCAATACCATACAGAGAAAATGATCGCTCTTTTCAGAGAACACAGTGGTGCGCTGGGCAAATGTTACAAGCATATTAAAACCAGAAATGTCGGACTCCAGGGATTCTATTAAGTAACCCTGATTTCTTTTATTATGGAATGAAGAAAATCTATTTTTAAATATTTTAATTAAGTATAAAATGGAGGTAACCCTGCTGATCTTTGATTCCTTAGAATATCAGTAATCTTCCTAAAATCATCATTTAAAGAAAAAATATTTTAGTCTCAGAATCGCACAAAACATACAGGTTTCCACAGTTATAATGAAAAAGATAATTTGAATTATGCAGACAATTAGATAATATTGTAATTACACCTAGTATTTAGAATACAGTTCATGGTCTAATATAAGCATATGTCAAATAAACCAGACTTGATTTTACAACTTTTAGATTTTCCTTGGCAACTTTTCATACTATATAGGATTAAGTTTTCAACGAATACTTTGACTATAGGATTTACTGAATTCCGAATACGCATATATAAATGAATAATCTGTCCCAACTAAAAACCTGTTTCACGAGAAGGGCCTATTTGGTCTGGGATCTCCCAAGGTTTAAATAAGTGCTTGCCCTGGACAACTGCTGCTTTTCATTCTGAGATTCCCCTCTTGCCACTCAAATTCTGAGCAACTCCTAACCCTGCTGCTAGTGAGCTCCACTGATCCTATCTCTAACTACTGCACCTTCCCTGTGACCAGAGCTTTGTTTACCCTGCTCCCTCCTCCTCTCTGGCTTAACATTTCAAAGGCCTTCCCAGAAATGCACCTTTTACCAGCCATTCTCCTAAACCCAGGTCTCCTTTCCTTTCAGACAGCTCCTAAAATCATCTCTACAAAGATTAACTGGAAAAAATTTTTCCTAAATATTATCCTCCAAATGAAAGCCTCTTTACTATTCATAGGCAACTTATCAATAAGCATTTGCTGAACGCTGTATTTTTAAAGCACTGTCTTCTAAACGTGTCTACTTTCTAATGCTGCCTCTGTAACTGTAAGATCGTAGGGTTCCAGAGGTCTGATATCAACCACTAACTCCCCATGGAATAACAGGAAGCAAGGCCACACTGTGGGCCATACGTGCTTCATGTTTTTGCCGCTGAGTTTTGAGTCCCAAATTCTGTTTTGTGATTTTAAAGCTCTGATCCACACCTTGAGAGTCTCTCAAAATTTTTTTAAGAAGAAAGTAACACCTAGTAGTTATGAGACTCATAACTGGAGCAAGCTTGGGATCAAAATCCAATTCACTCACTGCCTGTGCAGTGAATACTTTATGTCCCCCAAAGGGGTTTTCTTGTATAATACAGCAACCGAAAAAGGACCTACCCCTAGAAGATTCAGATTGAAACATGCAACTTCCCTATTATTGCTCCAAATGGAATATTAACCACTGAGACTGAGTGATCACCTGACCCAGTTTGCTCATCCACCTTCACGGTTTAGTTACATCTGTTGCTCAGGTGTAAACACGAATTCCCCTCCCAGCTCCTTCGATCTCAAAAAGTAACCAGTTTGAACTGGGAAACATATGGTCAGCTATGCTGGATATGCCCCGCTAACACCAAAATACCATCCTATGTTCAAATGCTAACAGTAGGACTGCAGCTATGAAAACTATGCTTCTCTGCCAGCTGAATTTCCTAAAAGACTTCACCAGTAAGACTAGGAGACAGAGAAGACAGGGGGTCCTGTACATCTGTTCCCACCAGCATCCCCAGAGCAGCAGCTCTTCATTCCGGCTGTGGCACGACTGAAAATCACCCCCTGTGAATAGAGGGTCAGAAGTTCTATCCCACACCCCTCCAGGGAAGGTCTGGAGCCAAAGGCTAAGTTCATCACTAATGGCTAATGCTGTCATCAGTAGCCACCTACTGAAGCCTTCCTAAAAACCTAAAATGACTGTTCAGAGGGTTTCCAAATGGCCTGGAGGGCGGGGAGTGCTGGAAGCTCCCCACCTTTCCCCCATTTTCCTAACTTCTCTTCATCTGGGCAGTTATTTGTACACTTACAAGTAAGAGTCTCCAAGTTCTGAGAAGCATCCCAGAAAATCAATGGAACCCAAAGATGGGGAGGGGGGAAGTGAGGGTCCTCCAATTTACAACCCCTCAGAAGCATGGGCCACAACCTGGTTTATGATGTGTCTACAGTGAGAGGCGATCGTGTGGGACTAGGCGGTCAAGCTCAGGGATCTGAGAGTATGTCCTGGAGACAGGGTAGAACTGAGTCATTATGCAGTATAGTTGTTCCCGCAGAAGTACTGACTGTGAGAGAGGAGGAATAACACTCGGGGTTCTCCCCATCTCTTACATACCACGTATTAAATGCTTAACGAAACTTTTTGCTTTCCTCCTCATGCCCACTATCCACCCACCAGACTATACACCGCAAGGGCTGCAATGAACACATAGCTTCTTTAGAAAGTAGGCTCTCCTGTTTCTAATAGCCCTGAGGGAAAAGAACTTAGCTGACAAATCTCCAGCAAGCAAAGCTCACCAGGACATCAGAGCAGCAGAGCACTGGGCAAATTCACATTTTCCCTCACCATGAAATGCCACAGCACAATAAATATCTCCCCTTACAGGAAGTTCACTCTTCATATTTCCACCTCTCCTGGCAGGTTTTATAAGCTTTCAACTCCACAGTTACCAATTATTAACACCAGGAAGTGAACTGAGAGTAATTCACATCCTTCTGTAATACAAACCTTCTGCAACAGGAAGGCCAAGGTGAGGACTCTTCCTAACCCAGTTTAGAGCAGAATGAAATCACTGACATCTCAAGGAAAAAGTGTTTATATTAAAAAGAAAGACAGTATCTCTGTAGGTGGCAAAAAGTAGCTTGAGTTATTGCTCCAATACAGTGGTAGATCAGCAAGCCAAGATTTATTTTTACTTTATTCTTCCCATTCCTAAAACTCAATATATTTCATGATCTAGACACAGAAGGCAACTCATCAGTAAGAGTAATAAAAACTTTTAAGGTTCAATGTCAATTTGGTGCTCCAAGTAGTTACTATTGTGAGAATAATTTCATACTAAAATTAAGTTTTACTATAGGTGAACAACTAACTTGCTTTTTTAGTGACTCTGAAATACCACCAATGTTCTATCAATCCCTACTGATTTTCTGTTAAATTTCCAGTGGACAACTCTTAATATAATGCTCTTGGAGGCTCACAGCATTTAAAGTGTCTCAAGTTATATTTAAAATAAGAAGCTTAAAGAAAGATCACTAAAATCAATGACTTTCTTCCTCAAGTCCACACCACCAGGAATGATGTGGAATCCTTCTTAGTGAAGGAGTGACACAGATTCCATTCTTCTGTGACCTAGTATCTATGATTACTTCCCTCCCAGTACACATTTTCCCCTGCAGATGAGACCATCAATCCCTGGAAAGTCTATCTCAAGCATTTCCTGGGGAATCGCAGAATGTTCCTTTATGTGGATAAAATGTAGGCTTACATTACTTCTGTGGCTATTTCCTATTTTCATCACTGTTTTAACAGATTAAAATTTCAAACTTTGCATCTTTCACTTTGAGAAGTTAATGAGTCAAACTGTATTCATCCAATTAGTTTGAGGAAATATTCAGATTTAACTATCATACCTGCAAGAGTTCTAAAACAATACACGAGGATAAGTGGACCTATATGCACAATGCTAAATCATTCCAAACTGAAAAGCATAACTCTTAAAAAATGAGTTATTTTGTATTAAAACACAGAATGTCAAACTTAATAAAATGGTAGGTAATGAAATTGTGCTATTCCTGCAATTTGTATTTTAGTTCCTGTTTTAAAAACTAGTAAAATTGTGTAAAGAAAATGTTTCAGAATATTTTATTAAAGGTTAATGGATATTAGAAATCAAAATAAAACAAAATTTATCAAATTTGGAAATACTAATAAGCATTTTACTAATGAAAGTCTCAAAAATGTGTACACTAAAATAAAAGTGAGCACTAATGTTAAATAAAAAACCTCCAAAGAATATATAACCACATGATTTGGTTTTTAAAAACTTTATATAAAACCCATATTATAAATACAAAGCTAAACTATTTCAATACTAACAATACTGTTCATACAAAGAAACTTAACAGTCGTAAATACAAACACAGAAGATGTTTAGTTTTGGTCCTTATGGAAAAAAGGAACTGAGCTGGTTTCTTTTTTAACATGGCTCCAGGCACAAAAATAGAATTTAAGATGGTAACTGCAATATTCTTAGTGTTTATCCTTGGAATTCTTTAAATGTCACCAGTCATAATAGCAATGAACTCCTCTTGATTTACTGTGGTTAAAAAAAAAAAAAAGCAACAGTCAGAAATACAGACCTCATTTCTTCAGAGAATACAAATACTATTTTGCAGTATTTTTTAATTCAATGTACAAAATTCTTAATAAAACATAGCCTTTTACTTTTCTTGGCTAGAAAGCTTAACATGTTTTTAAATACAAATTCATGACTGAAAAATATATAAAATGTGATAAACATTATAAATTAGTATTCTATATTAACTGTGGAAAAAAACATGATAGTGTATGTTACCAAAAAAGTACAATCATAACATTTGCACACACTTGCTAAAACAGTTTAAAAAGTATGACATTTTAAATGTGTTAGCAGGTTAAACGACTCCTCCTTATCCTTATTCCACTAGTTAATTTAGTAATCCACCCTTCATAAGCAAGCCCAAACACGTTATACGTGTAAATCAGCAGAATGCTAAGAATGGAAACAGATTACAATTAGAAAAAGTCAAATTGTTGTGTTAGAATTGTTATATACTTAAAAATCTACTTTAAAGAAAAATATAATTAAAATCACATCACCACAGCTCCAAAGTATCAACAGAAAGAGCAATTTGAAAAGACACAAATTTTAAGTACCAAGGTAAAAAAGCAACTGTAAGATATAGATGCAAATGCAGAAAATAATCACTGAT
This sequence comes from Hydrochoerus hydrochaeris, assembly GCA_004027455.1. Lineage (NCBI taxonomy): Eukaryota > Metazoa > Chordata > Mammalia > Rodentia > Hydrochaeridae > Hydrochoerus > Hydrochoerus hydrochaeris. The sequence goes on from PVLA01009899.1 coordinate 20,527, forward strand.
AAATTATTTTTTACCAAAATGACCAAATTCAGTAAGAACCTCCCATTTAAACATTTAAGACAGAAACCTAGAATACACAATTGTATAGTTTTATTAAATGTAATTTTTAAAATGTAATCAATTAAAATGTTTGGAAAAGAATGCTTTCTTTATGAAAACCATGAGTTTATGGGGCCTAGGACTTAATAGAACCCTTGTGTGTCAAGTATTACATGATAATTCTGATGACTATAAAAGAACATTCTACTGAGAAACAAAGACCTGGTTTCTACTCTTAGTGCCCAATAGAACATTCCTGCATCTCATTTTTTTCCATCTAAAAACTCTGAGCTATGGTCAGATGGTATCTTAGGTTGTTTCTAACTCTTCAATCCTAGATGGCAATACATGAAAACACTCCACTCAAACAAATATTTTTAAGTGCCTAGTGAATGCTAACACCATACTAGATGTAATAGTCTAATACAGCAAAACAGACAGCATAGTTCCTGTTACGTAATCTAAGTAAATCAAAGGTAGTAAAAACTATAAAATTATTAATTTTCTTAGGTAAAGCATTGCACCTAATAGTTATGAAGGATAGCATCTTTATTCCTTGTACATGTATCCCAAAATACAGTGGCCCAAGTTCTTGACATATAAATACAGCGAGTTTATTTCAAGTGGCTCAGAAAAAAATATACTCCCTAGATAAATATAGCAAAATATTAATTATTGAATCTAGGTGAAAGATACAATGTATTTGTAGAAGTCTTAATTTTTCTCTATATTTGAGACAATCCATAACAAAAATTTAAATATCAGTCAATTAAAAATGTTAAGAAAAAACATGTGTCCAGAATGAAAAGAATACACTACCAAAAATCACAGAAAAATACTTGTAAAAATGATGTCAGTTGTAAAAATTAAGTCACACCTGAAACAGAAATGTTGTGCAATACAAAATGTGACTTAGCCTTAAAATATAGAGGGAACAACACTGACAAACACATCACCCCAGGAAAAACTACCATGGAGGAAAATGTAGGCTTAATGATTTGGACTCTGAAATAACAGTACTGAACTTGGAAAGGAGGTGGAAAGAGAACTAGGGTGAGAGAGACCATCAGAAATACAGCCAGAGAAAAGAGTTGCAGATATGTGGTCAAAAATTGCTGTGCGTAAAGAAGGATGAGCTGTCCAGAAGCTGCCAGAGACCCAAGAGTCCAGGTGCTCCGTACTACACACACCCAAGGCACAAGGCAGGCCCAGCAAGAACGGAACACGAGGTCTGCAGTACTCGCAAACGGCCTTCCAGGACTGTAGGAACTGAAGCAGCGAGCTCCAACCTGTGCACTGCGGAAGCCTTAGAAAGCCATGACCCTTCTGTGCTCCTAAGTTTTAAATGAGTTCAAATGCATAAAATTTTTAACTAAAATTTAGGCAATCTAGTTTGAGGCAGCTAGAACATAACTGGAAACAAGAATATATTCTCAAGAAAAATATCATAAAAACAGCCCTAGAATGATTTCACTACAAATCACTGCAACTGTCCAACGGAGCCATGATTAAAAATACCCTAGATTGAAAAGGTACTTAAGTTTTGCTAAAGATTTTATACCCTAAGCACAAACCTAACATGCAGTAATTGCTAAATAAATGTCATCTTTATTTAAAAGAGATCCACCATGGCTTTTTAAATGCTGCTTTTGTTTTTCCAAAGACATACTACATTTTATTTCATATACTTTATTTTACGTATTTTATATATTATATTCTATTGCCACAGCTTTACGTCTATCTTATACTATATACCTTTGTTATCTTAACTTCACATCCACTATTTTTATTCTATATACATAATTTTTATCAAAAAGTGAGGCTCTTAAAAACTGGACAGCATGAACAATTCACAAAGGCCGATGAATTACTAAAGCCCACCAAAGAAGCAGCGGAATTTTATGATCTTTAGTAGGTTAATATAAAGAATGCAGTTTATATCTCTCGACGCAGCTTGGTTTGTAGCCCAAAGAATCCATACTAAGTACACAAAAGAATCAAAGCAGTTTGTTCCTCTAAATGCTGTAAGCCCTCAATGGAAGCCAGTAATTCATACAGATATCATTAAGGGAGGCTTTTGAGAAAAAGATAGTGTTTGAAATGTACCTGGGAAAATAAATAACATTTTAGCAGACAGAAATTGGTAATTAGAGCTCTCTAAAATTAAGGAACAGTGTGATAAAAGGCACTGATAAAAGACACCATCAGCATAGCATACTCTGTCACAGGGCGCAGCGCACGGGAGGTGCAGGTTCCAACAGAAAGCCAAGAATAGGTGGAAAACAAAAGTAGTTACTTAAGGGACAGTCACAGAGGGCCCTGCACATCACTCCACAGGTCAGCAGGAATGGTGCTGAGACCTTAAACACAGAATGGCACCATCGAGCCTGTGTTTTAGGGAAAGAATGCTACCCACAGAGGGAGCGAGACACAGATCAGAGACCTCCCGGCCTTTCCAAAGGCGAAGAGAAGGCTGTAGGGGGAGTACACAAGGGCAGGGCCACACCTGCCTCCCCCTGAGCAGCACTAGCCGGCAACAGAACACTGCTTGTCTGAAAGAGTGAGGCTGCTGGAACTTTCCTAAGAAGAAGTTAGGGTCAGAATTAGGACAGCAGCCGTGGATGAAGAAAGAACAGATTTAAAACATCTGAAGGGTAAAGTCAACACAACTTAGTACAGAAGTACAAGATTATAGAAGGGAAAAAAGACTACAGTCTAAAATTTCACTGAATGGCTGTTATTTTGATGTTGCATTTTTAGAGCAAAGTAGTTCTTAAAGTCTGGAACATCATTTTATAATCTGTAGTTAGTTTTAAAATACGTTTCACTCTAAATCAAACACGCAAAATATTAACATGAAAAGTCAAAAGATGAACTTGACATTGAATAAAAAGCCATCATTTAAAGCCAGCCACAGTGGCACATGCCTACAATCTTAGCTCTTCAGGAAGCTGATCCAGGAGGATCTAGAGTCCAACAGTCTGGACAACACGGCAAGACCGCCTCTCAAAAAACAACCAAACCAAAGAAGTTAGTTTGCAAAGGGTCTCAAAAGTCATTTGACATCAGAAAATGTTAGGACATGTGTAGCATCACAGGTACTTAGAAAACATGTCTTAGGAAAAACTTACTTTCTCCGTCACCATCTTTATCAAATTCTTCTATCATAGCTCGAAGTTCCTCATCACTTATATTTTCTCCCAGTTCTCTGGCCACACGTCGCAAATTCCTCAAACTTATTTTACCCGAATCATCATCATCAAATAGTTTAAATGCCTTTAGTATTTCTTCATGAGGGTCTCTTTCCAATATCCAGTCTGTCACTACCGTTAAAAAAAAAAAAAATTAAACAACCTGCATAAACACAAGTGCATGCTTTTATGAAATCAGCTAAACAGTGAATGAGAATAAAAGCTTTCAATCTGTCAACATTTAGTCTAAAATACTGTTACACATAAAATGTTAAATTACATCCCCTACATCCAGAGATAAACCTGAAATCAGAAAAACTAAACACTTATTCCAGGTTCTAACCTTTTTAGTAGCAATAATTTGATGTCTTAGAAGATTAAATAAAACTATATTCACAAAAGGGAAAAAAAAAGAGGATTATATCATCTTTAAGGTAAACTACATTACCAAGAATTGTGGTAGGTGTCACAGACATCAAGCACATAAGTCTAAGAGTTTACAGCTTAGTATAGAGACATACCAACCAAGTACAGCTAACTAGATAAAAGCTTGGTGTCAGCTGAATTTAATACGCTGGGTGGTTTTTTTGTTGTTGTTACTGTTGTTCAAATATAATCCAGCTTAAAACCAAATAAAAAAATAAAAAACCTGAAGAATTAACAAAAAGCACTGCCATCACTGCCTTAGACACAGTCTTCAGCAGCAGATGAAAATTCCACTAATATCTTCAGGATTAGAACAAAGTCTCAGTTTTCCTAACTGTGGAAAGTAGGTTAAAAGGACTGAATCTGATTATAGTAAGAAAGACCCTCCAAAAGAAATCTCTAGAAAATAGATCTCTCTAAATTCATAGCCATTTTGCCCAGCAAGAAAGCAACTCTTGAACTAAGAATAAATGTAATTTCAGAGCTCGACAGTAGCAATATATTTAGTAAACAGGATCATATACCATATAGAAAGCTTACATATTTTCAGCATCATCAGTCTATAATCTAAGACTACAATAACAAAAATTAAGTAAAATTGGGGTGTAAAAAGTTTTCAGTTATTAGATAAAACACTGAATATAACTAAGTAAACACCTGTGAATTTAATTCTACCTCTGTAAGAAATGGTATTAATGATTTTCAGTATACCATTAAAAGTAACTTTGTGCTTTTCAGGTTTAAATCATTAGAAAACTATAGGTGCTGGTAGATGGAAGGTATTGGAATGCTTAATGAACCCAAAATGAAAAAAATACAATCCAGGTAACCAACCATTTCTTATTTTGCTGCCAGTCCATTTGTATTTGGTTGAATAAGTACCTATTCAAACGAATGTTAAATCATTCACACATATATTCAATACTTTTTTTATCCATTAATTTATCCAAAAAAGCTTCCAAGTAACTAATTGAAGTATATTACTAAAAGTATGCAAATCATCAAAGCTCATAAATATTCAGTCAAAAAGGAATTGGCATATATACAGCCATAACACCAAAATAAAATACCACACTTAACTCTATGGCTCACACTCAACTTATTTTGAATTTAGTCCCAACAAAAAAAGCAGGACAAGGAAAAAAAGTGTTAAGAAATTTTCTTCACCAATTAAATAATATACATGACAGGTGAACCAAAAAAGCAGCTTGCTGAAAGTATTAATGTACTTAAGAAGCAACAGGGTGATCTGGGGGAACAGATGGGGCCTCGAGATGTATAAATTCTTATCCCAGTGGTACTTTGTTAGTTATTTCGGATTCACATGTCTATATAGTTTTTATCAATACTCTCCCGTAGAACATGGCTTTTCTTAGGAATTACAAATGTTCCTAATTCTGGACAGTTAATGAAATTTCCAGCAAATAATTTTATGGTGATACTCTTCCATGCCTCCATGTTCTATTCTTTTCTACAAAGTAGAATTTAAAGATTTTTTTTCAATGAAAATAAGCCAAGTGACATGTAAGTCGTTAAGGTGGGTCTCATCTACTTCACAAAATACCAAATTTCTGCCCTCAAATGAGTAAGTGCTCTCAAAAGAGTTAAGTATACTATCAAAAATGCACTTCATCAAAAAAATTTTACATATACACATGGCAAAAGTCACTTAAGAATATAATACATTTTAAAACATCCCATTAAAGTAAATTTAAAGCCACTAAAAGTAACATCAGAGTATCAACTCTATTTTTCCTGCCTGTTGGAAGTTCTATCCACCCACATTTGTTTTAAACTCATCACATTATAGCCCAAACTCCTTTTAAGACCACCATAGGAATTCTCTGCTGCCTCCCTGATCCCACCCAAAAGACAGCAGCAGCAATAACCGCTACCTTCTCTATTTGAAAACTATGACCCATTCTCAATCCTACAAACCTCACCGACAAACACTCCAAGTTCGCAGGCACGGTCTATTTCACGGGAAACATGCCATCCTGACCCTGCTCAGCATACTTAGTCCAGCACTGTCTGTCTGTGGTCACTTCTCCCTACTCACCCTCTGTCATCTCATCAGTTACATACGATACCCCAGTCCTCAGAAACTGCTAATGACTCTTTCTGGACACAAGTCCAAACTGTATTACGCAAGACTCTGCCAATCTGGCCCAAGTCTACTCTCCCAGTGATTTCCCCATCTCCTCTACCTGCAGATTCCCAAACATGGCCATCCGTCCGGGACTGCTCTGTAATGCTGCTGTCTTCTATGCCTGAAATGCCTTTACTCTACTGCAAGCTGCTCCTTGGAAATCCCGTGCATGTTCTCCAAGGACTAAGCCAAAAGTCCTCTCCGCAAAGTCTTCTTCCATTCCTCTGCACAAGGAACTGACAAATCTTTCCTGTAAATGGCCCGACAATAAATACTGCAGGCTTTCCAGGGGCCAGCGGGTCTCCATCTACACTACTCACTCTGCCCTGACAGCACAAAAGCAGCAGAAAGAGGCACTGCACACGGTGCAGCCCACTTTGGCCCAAGGTCACAGCCTGCCATTTCCTGCCCTGCACAAAATTACACTGTACCACACAGTAGCACAACCTGTCACCTATTCTTCACTTTGAAGCTCCTTAAACACTTTCTTGACATTTAATTCCCTGAGCATCAACACAGTACCTAACACCAAAAAACTTAGTAAATGTTTGTAAACTAAGCAAAATGAAAATACAGTGTTTAATTCTAAACAAGCAATTAAACAATAAATGGTACATGCCAAACATAGATGAAGTACAAATACCTGACTTCCCTTAGTCTTAAAGACAGCAATCCCTAAAGCACTTAAGTTACTCATTAGCTTCAGTCTGTCCTAACTCTATATTGGTGATGGTGAACCCTTTAGACCCTCCAGCCGGCCTCCTGTGGCACAAGCGCCACAAGTGAGCCGCCAGGGCTTTAGACTTTCGGGAAATGTATTTTAAGGCTTTTTTTTCCCAGTACTAGGAAAAACCTGGTTAAGGCTGGACTTTATCTGAAAAGACTTGTAGGACAGTATCCTTAGGCAATCATAGATGGTACAAAAAACTAAGGCTCAAATATTCTGATTCAGAGTCACTTGTCCCCAACTGTACAACATGTATTAGTCTGTGGCCCATTATTAGTTAAAGGTAATGTGTGACAGGGAGAGACGGGTCTTGACTGAACAGATGCCCTCAGGAAGCAGTCCAGCGTGAAGGACAGCTAAGGTAAGCTATGTCAAATCCCGCTGTAGCTCTTTATTCTAGAAGGAACCCCATATTCTGCCTTGTTGACAACACAGGAAAGGTAAGTTGTCAGGAAAAGGTAAAGCAGCATGGGAGTCTAGTCTCAACTGCTAATAAAAATTACAAACAAAACTGTATTCATTTAAGATGACATAGTGTTTTGCAAAATTATTGATGATGATCACAGCACTTAAAACACCAAGTATGAAGAGGGACCATGAGAAAAACATACAAAGTAGAATACTTGTTTGTGTCCCAATGATATGTACATATTTCCAGCCACTAAAACAAATGGAAATAAAGACTATTTTTAAAAGTAAAAACAGCAAATACTTGGCAGAACTTACTATATGCCAGGCTCTTTTCCAAGGACCTCACATACTGTATTATTAATTTATTTAATTCTCACAAGGACCCTCTGAGGCATTATACCCACCCATTTTACAAGTGAAAATGGGGTTGAAAGAAGAAAAATGACCAAGTCCCATATCTACTGTGTGGCAAAACCAAGAACTGAACCCAAGACCATCTGGTTCCAAGGCAGCCCATGCTAAATACTACCTTCTGCCAAAGGGACCTGAAGTACAGCTCTTCCCTAAAACTGCATTTCCACATACCCTAAGCCTTGTCTCTATACATCCTCGAAATTCTTATTTGACGTACAATTATCCACTGCAGGAGTCAGAGCATTTGAACTGGGAGGAGAGGGAGAGCTCTCTTTCTCAAGGACGTTAACTCTACAAATTAGGGGGGAAAAAAGACGATGCTTGAAGAGGGCACAAGCTGCCTCTCTACACAGTTATACATCAGTTCAAAAGCTGGGGATCGCCGCGGCTAGGTTTCTATCTCTTGGACTTATTTACCTTCCATCTTCCGCTTTGGGATGAGCTTTTAGACTAAAAGAAAAAAAAAAGCCTCACAATGTGAATCTATTTTCCGTGCATTTACTGCCATTTATTTTTATTTCCAATGTTGCTTCTTACTGAATATTTAAAATAAGAGGTTTGTATATGGGTATGTGTACAGATAATTCTACTGGTTTCCAAATTTTTTAAATACCTGAAAATAACTATATGAAATAACATGACCTATATAAAATGTTACCAATGTTTTAGAAAAACAAAATAGAAATAATCCTAAATATTTATTCTGTGTACAATATTTCAGGCAATATATTTTAATTGTACTAGCCAAGGCCTGGCCTTTCAGAATTCGCTACTCTGAAAAAGCTTAGTCTATATATACCACAAATAATACACCAAAATCAACCATACAACTATACAAATATACAGAATTTACCATATTAAGCCCACGACACCATATCTCCAGGTGGTTCTAAAACCACCTTGTCTCCAGTCAGCCAACTCCCTCCCTCACCACAGTCGTCTCCTCACCCTCAACAGAAGATTTTATTCATTGAGATTAAGGTCGTCCAGAGTACGCAGGCCCTCATAAACTCTGGCAACCTGGAGGCATGTGCTTCATCTATATCCAAAAATACCAACTACCAGTTTCCTCTTCCCCATTTTGCCAACAAAAATTACATACCAGAAAGGTCTCGGGAAATATTTTCCAAACAGCAGGATACCAAATTTTCTGTTTCACTGAGAGAAAATAATTTCTGAACACCCTTTTAGTTTTAACACACATTAATATAAACACACATTATTTAGAAAAGCATCTTTCCACAAAAAGCTACACAATAGTTCCTTGTTAAAACAAAAGAAAAAACTAATTCTTACAGCAAAGCTGTAAAAATTTTTAAAATGAAAACCAGGAAGGAAAAAAAGATCACCAAAATAAAAAAATATATATACAAATAGCAGCCATATTATGCACTGCCATTTAAATAACAAAATTCCATAACCCAGAGAATTTTTAAGAAACCACACTAATTCTATAATTTCTTAACCAATGCTGGTTACAAAGACCATTAAAATACACACCAACTTCATTAAAGTCCTCAAAGGTGATTTTCCCTGTGGCTTCTCTGTCGTAATCTTTAAGAATCTTCAGTACATCTGCTTTTTTCACATCAAACCCCAAGGCTCTCATTGCCACCTTTTGGATTAAATGAGAAAAACAAATTAGAAAGCATTTTTTTACAAAAGTAATGATTCCTGATCCTCAAATTTTTACAGCTTAAAAGATGACAATATAATAGTAAGATATAATTCTTTTGAAGGTTTAATATTTCCAAAATAACAAAGGTATGTATACAGCATGATTGTTCTTCACTACTGAAATTAAATAGAAAATTTACATTTTACTTTTTTATATGACCAACTAATTAGCAAGTGTAAAATATACTATGCAATGAGCTGACTTAATGCACATATAATTTAACCAATCTATCTCTTTGTTCTCATGGGATTAAAATCAAAATGGGAAAAAAAAACCAGCATACATTCTAAAAAGTTGTACAACAGAAGTGATAAAAGCCTTCAGACCCTATATGATTACTCCTGGGTCCAGGCAATATTCCAGAACACTGAGGAAGACAAGGATGGAGGGGGAGGGGAATGAAAGGGGAAGGAAAAAAGAAGAAAGAGAGAGGGAGAGGTTATTCCTTGGAATCTTATTACTAGCAGTAACAAGAAAGAGACATCTGCCTGATTAACCAAGTCTCAGTCTCATTTGGAAAGATTCTGTTTGTTCCTTAATGAACAGATAAAGAGGAGTAATAGGGCATTTAGAAAGGATGACTGGTAATAAGACAGACGCTGAAACAAAGAATAGGTTGGAGAGACAATAAACCGAACTATTTTGTTTTTCTGAAGAGGAAGAGTTCAAGTGGAAGACAGCAGTCAGCAAGCGAGAAAAGTACACGGCAGTTATAAGTATACACAGCACTGCACAGAAAGCAAAGCAAAGAAGTCCGAACTTTAGTATGTAAAGAAGAGTCCGGAAAGGTTTATAAGCAATGAATAGGAAGAACTTAAGGAAGATCTCATTCTAATGGCAGTGTACAAAATGACCCAGAAATGGAGAAACAATTTAGAAAGCTCCAGTTATGAAATAAAGTCATGAAGACTGTCCTTAGCTCACATGGGGTAACTAAATAAAAGCAACTAAAATGTGTTATGCACATGTACCAACTACCCATGATGAATATAATCATTAAGTACTGCAAAGATGGATTAATAATAAAAAATTTAAGAAGGATTTTTTAATAACCAGCACTAAAAATGTGACCAGAAAACAATAGGTTTTAAAACAGCTAAGTAGGAATATAAGACTGAGAGAGCTAGAATCATAGGGCTATCACTTTTCTTTACACATTTTAAACTGTCACTAATACCTATACACTCTCTTGGAATTCTTGGATTTAAAATCCCTCAGAGAGTTACCAAAAGTATCAAATGCACATGTTTATTCACCTATTAAGGCTATTTAAAATCTCAAAATGCTATCTTTCTCACTCAGCTGAATTTAAGATTCGTATGACACAGGACAGTAATTTCCCCTTTCATTTTTTAAATAATTCTAAGCCTTAAAAGTTGGCAATTTTCCCCATTAATGAATGTGAGCGTCAGACAAACAATTTATATTCTTTATAATTCAGAAAGTAGACTAAGGTTACATGATTATGCTTAAAATCAAAAGTTAAAAAACAACTAACACTTCCTGAATCCCAGAATATGTGCTACCACTCTGAAACAGAAACCAGTAGTGAGATTACTATAAGAACAGTTTAAATTCTATAATCTGAAATCTTCTTTGGCTCATTATGATCAACTGATAAAGACCTAAAACCTATGCCAGGGGTTCTATTCAGTTTCATTACAGCAACTAACTCGAGTGCTTAAAATTGTTTCATATTTCCAAAACCAGTTTAGTTACAATAATTATTCAGAAATATATTTTAAAGCACCTGTCAAAAATGTAATCATTATAATGGAGAAATATATATATCTGAAAGTATATTATTACCTTCAATTCATGATAATCTATTGCTTCATCTTTGTCTGTGTCAAATAGTTCAAAAGCATCTTTAATTTCTTGTTTCTGTTCCTCAGTCAGTTCTCTTCTTTTTTTCCTTTTGGTTTTATCTACTACAAGATCACTTCTATTAAACAGAAAGAAAGTCTTTAGTCCACTTTAACCCAATTCTCCTGTACACATTAACCAAGAAGTGACTTTCTAAATTTCAAAATAGGAAAATTTTTTGAGAAAAAGAAATTTTCCCTATGAGTCAATGCCCTGCTTATTTACACTTCTCAAAACGTAACAACTGCTGTAGAAAAAGTAAGAACGATGAGCAAAATACATTACTCTTTATGTCAAAAACGCCAACAAAAATTCAAAGCATCCATACTTACTATTCACATCATTCTAAAAGAACATTAACAAGGAAAAAAATTCCAAATTAAAGTAAAATTCATAACTGAAATCACTATGTACTTGATTTACTTTTGATAGTCCATATAAAGGTCTCAAAATTTCTACCTTAGAAAGACCCACATTATCAACTAATTTATAAATTATTTTGGCATTGTAAATTCCAAATGTTAAATTACATGTTTCTAAAAATTTGATATTTTGCTTATAAATTCTTCTATTACTATTAGCAAATTATGTAAAATATTAATGGGCCTTAAACACATCACCAGTATTAGACATGAAAAGTAGCAAGTAACAGTCATGCCTAATTCTGTATGATAATGTGCTAAGTTTTCTAATTCTCACTTCACATGTAAATGGTAAGTTAAACTTTTCCTAACAAGCCCTGGGAATGCATAAACAAAATAAAAAGTAAAATGTATTTTAAAATCAGAAATGTCTGAGAAGCTGCCAATCTAGAAGTACTCCAAGATGTTAAATGAGGGTACAACATTTGTATAAGCACAAGTTTAGAAAACTGGAAGAAACATATAAAACTTTAAAAATGTAAACGCCAACTAACAGTACTAGAGCGTATTACCATTTGAGAGTGGTTTGTATCCAAAAAAGGCAAGAGATGGCTAGTAAGTGAGCAGCAGGTGCCGTACAGCAGCAATGAGGAAGATGGTTCTTCCATGCTTAACCTGACTTGACTCCAACTTGGGCCTTCTGGGCACTGTCATTCATTCCCTTTCTCTGAGACCCAGAGGACACACTGGGAACACAAGCCCTGAGCCCATTCTTGGGTAAACATGTTCCTTTAGAGCACCACACTCGGAAGGAACTACAAGGGCATTTTTAAGGCACAACGTCCAGCCTGGAGGAGTAACAGATCCAGAGGGCCCAAGATTGCAAATGAACAAAAGGTGTAAAAACAACAAAACAAAACATCTCAAGCAACACAAAAGCCAAGCAAGGCATCGCCAGCCAAGTCACTAAGAAGGGTTTGTCCATGTACCGACTCCGCGCGATCAGTGTGCTGTAATAATTGTGGACTGCAAACACGACTAATACAAAAACTAAAATGGATCACTGGGGACACTGTCGAGCAGGTCCTGGGGGATGGGCAGGTTCTGTTATTTCCAAATTCTGTGGGTGACTGAGTGAGTAGTAGGGCAGGCCCCGGCGGGACGGGGTCCGGGCCCACAAGAGGAAGGGGCGCAGGCGTCTGCACTGCTGGGCGCCCAGGCCAGGCGAGGGAATCTCGCGACACTTAGCTCCCTCTCGCTCACGGATTGGCCCAGCCTTAGGCCCATGCCGCCAGGAGGGCCTCGCCGGAGGTCGCGGGTGGGCTCGTCATCTGCAGGCCGCCGCGGCCCCGGGGAGGGGACCCGCAGGTCGCCCGCGGCTCCGCTGCCGCACTCCATCCCCGTCCTGGAGTGGGCCGCAGACGGCCCCTCCTCCACACACGCCCGCCCCCCGTCCCGCTCCGGGGTGAGGAGAGCACTGCCGCTTCTTTATTACCGACCTCAGAGCTAAACTCATTTTCTCTCCCGGCACAGACGTTCCGCTCAAGAACGACTTTACACCCCTCACCCAACACAGCGCAACTCCCACCTGCCGTTCAACAGACGCGAACGACCTCGGTGGCCTCGAGGACCACCCACAAGACAGAAACCGCTCAACCGGATTGGTTGACGACTGCCCATGTAGCTTCCCTACGGGCCCAAGCGTCACTAGTCCTCTGTGTTCATTGGTCAACTTTCGCGTCAATCAAAGAAATCTTTCCGCCCGTCTCCCCTGCTGCCCATTCGGCCCCATTAGATTGGCCAGACTCCTTTTCCCAGAACGCTTTGCGCGGCCGGCCGCTGAGTCCTCGAGTGGGAGAGTGGACGGTTCCAGGGCGGGGAGGGCGAGATCTTTGACTGCGGCTTCTCTTCCCCTGGCGGGAAAGGAGTGGTACCTGGGGAGCGGGTTCTGCGAAATCTGTCCTGATGGAAAACTTCAGATGGCCTGTGTTAGAAAGCTTGTTTAAAATGCAGGTTTCAGTGCTGCTGACTCCATTGTGATTTCTGGGAGTGTGAATCTGCATTTTCCCCCTCATACTGCCCAAGTGATCGTAAGGCAGGTGCCGTGGACCATATACTTGGATTATTCCAAGGTTGGATTACTAGCTATTTGCGATGAAGCTTTCCTCTGCGTTTCCCGTATTTTCCAGTTGTATGCGTGATGTTATATTTATCATCACGGCAAACCAATTGTCCTTGGGTAATGAATACTTTGACTCGCGTTGCGCCTCTCACCTGCTGGGCTGATTTTCCTGAAAGCCAGGGTTCTCTCCATTCAACGCCATTCCTTGTGCCTGGTAAAATGTCTCATGCATGGGTCCTCAGTAAATTATTTTTTCCATGACTGTAGTCTTGCAGTGAAAAAGTTACGAAATATCGAGCTACACTGCACACCTCCTAACCTTGAATAAAATAGCCCGAGGCTGGGAATTTGAAGAGGGGAAGAGAGATGGAAGACACTATAGACAATGTGTAGAGAGAATTAGAGAAATTAGATATAGAGGCCTCTTAAAGGCACACGTGAAAGATGACATGAATTTGGACAAGTGAAGATCATAAAATACAGTATACTTCACAACAGCTTTGGGGTAGGATCCCGCTAAATAAGTAAAAAAAAAAAAAAAACTTTAAATTTTGATCACCTTTAAATCTAAAAGGAGATTGCAGCACACTAGAATATGACATTCGAGAACTATTGAAATTTTGAAGTAAAGACCAAGGTTTAGAGAAAAGTTATTTTAATTCAGTGAGAAAGGATGGAAAAACCAAGTATTATGGAGTTGAAGATGTTAGATATGAAGGGCAAAGTAAACTATTTTAAGTTACGAATAAATTATGGAAGATTAAAATCAACAATTAGAAAACAGTGTTTAAAAAGACATTAATACATTGGTAAAGTATACTTATAAGCTGGTTCTTAGCAATATCAATAAAATCGTAAATTTGGAAGGTGTAATAAGAAAAGGAACATTGCCACTTAAAAGTTGGTAGTTTAAAAGAAGCTTAAAGATTATTGAAATATACAGCTTCACGCTGAAAATACATAATGCTTTTCAAAGAAAGGGAAACTTTTAAAAGATGGAAAAGTGAATTTGGCCGATAACTGTACACTGCCTGAGAAAAGAAGAAAATCTCAAATAAAAAATATCTAGCCCCCTGAGATATCTAACTAAATTTTAAAAATTCTTGAAGAGTTAATTCTTCCTTAAAGCACAGAAAATGCTAGAGATTTGGCTTTTTAAAATTTTATTTATTTATTTATTTTGAAGCTTACACAATGCTCAGCATCCTGACAAAAGCATTGAAAAATCTCGAGGTAAAATCAGTGATGGCAGGGTCTGCACACCATTCACATTGCGTTCCCCATTGTCTGGTTTCTATTTGATATTCATTTGTAAATATTTGGGCAAAAATCTTGTTTTAGCAAAAGTAGTTTGATATTGTCTTTTTAAAAGATTATTTTACTATAACAAAATTCTAGATGAGGTTGATTTCAGTTTCAAAAAGAATGTTATTCAAACATCTATTCCTATAAAAGGTATTAATAAGGCAGGTGCAGAAAGTAGTTTGGTGTTTGTTTGTTTGTTTGTTTGTTACAATTTTTTTGTTTTGTTTTGAGACAGGGTCTCACTTTGCAGTTCAGGCGTGCCTTGAACTCACTGTGTATGTAGCTCAGTCTGGCCTCAAACTCACTGTGATCCTCCTGCCACAGCCTCCCAAGTGCTGGAATTACAGGCATGTGCCAAGTTGCCCAGCTTTTTTTTTTTTTTTCTACAATTTTTTTAGAATTTTTTTTTAAAAAAACATGAACATACTGAAAATACTAACATTTCTGAAACCTGATTTCTGAAACACTAGAATTTCATGAGATGCTTATGCTCATTTTATTGACAAATAATTTTGGAAATGTCAAACTAAGTGTTTTCAATATAAGACCCTCCTAAAGAAATTATAGGGAAGTTACATTTTCTTGTTTAATTAGTGACAGTTACTAACATGGTGACTCTTACTGCAAGGTAGGCCAAGGAAAGAAATTTAGCTGGAAAACTACCTTTCTACAACTTAGGTCAAATCATCTGTTACTAAATATAAGATTATCAGCCCAGCTACAGGTATCATTAAAACAGTTATCCGTGTTATACTTAAAATTATAATGACGAAATAAGGCAAGAAAAACAATATCAAATTAACATTATGTATGGATCATACTTGGGAAAATGTAGGCATATCAAAGAACTTAGTAGAACTGATTTTTTAAATTCAGTAGAGCACTGGAATAGGAGACAAGAAAAATCAATAAAATTTCAAAATCCAATCTATATAAAATACAATAAAATTATACCAATATAAATTCTTTAGAAATAAATTTAACAGGGCATCTATAGAATCAGATGGAAAATCACAAAATTCTACTAAAAATCTACTAAAGAGCATTGAAGAACTTCAGAGAAAAGCTTTACTCCTTGATGGGAAGATTCAATATTATAAAATATTGATTATATTCTAAATTAACTTGTGAATTCAGTGCAATCAAAATTAAAACTCCTGTTTCTCTTAGATTTAACAAAATTATGCCTAAGCTTATTTTAAGACTATCAATAAATTAACTTACAAAATTGTGAAAATTACAATACTTTCTCTGGGATACTAAAATACACTTGGTACTGTGGTAATTGGAAAGTCCTGAGACAGAGTGTAAAGTAAATGAAAACTTCTGCATTAAGACAGTAGCAACAATATTTGTCGAGTCTACTTAAACCTGAATAAAACATGACTTGGGAAATTAATGTCTAATAGTGAAGTGACTGAAGAGGGACCACCTGCAATGCATGAAAAATAAAAAGAAGTATGCAAAACTGTTGACAGATGAGAGATCATCACAGTGACATCCCAAAGTTTGCAGGAAGTAACTAAAATTCCAGAAAGAATGGATCTGCCTGCCAGGCTCCCAAAGAGAACCCACACATAACAGTTGCCTGCTACAGCAGAGGATAGAAATAAGAAGTGGGCTAACTACAAAACCCACACCCTCTTTAGGAAACCAGCACTTAAGTTCCTCCACAATCCCCTCCCCAATATTCTACCTTTATATCTATCTAGAACCTCACTGTCAAAAATAAATGAAGAACCAAAAGCTTCAGTGATATGAAGAAACTCAGCAGCACAAAGGAAACTATCTCAGGAAGACTTTGAGTCAGTTTAGCAACCAAAAGGAGATTATAAGCATCTAAATGTTTCCTAAGACAAAGTTAAGAAAATACTATAACACAGAATAGGAGCCTTTGAAAAAAGAAATATCAGTAAGAAAAATGTCAAAAATAAAAATATGACTGCAGAAAATAAAAATTCAATACAATGGGAAGACGTTTTAATTAAAACAATCCAAGACATGGTAAGTTTTAAACCATCCCAAGGCACTTATGGCTAAGCAAAATAAATGTTACAAGAAACACACCTGGCTGCATCAAGACATTTTAGAGCATCAGAACTACTAAGTTAAAGGCCAAAAACCTCCAGAGACTCTGGGGATGTAGCTCAGCAGCATAAGCACCGGCCTGACAAGCACAAGGTCATGAGTTTGATCCCTGGTACCAAAAAAAACTTTAAGAGCTTCCAGAGACAAGAATCTGACCTCCTGTGAAAGACTAAGAGTTGAAATAACAGATTTATCACCATAAATACTAGATACCAAAGGATAATACTTTAAAATTATAAACAAATTATTTTAAATGTAGGATTCTATTTCATGTCAAGATGAAAATCATGTGTGAGATCATAATAAAGAGTTCAGAAGGTTGGATCATCATATATTCTTTATAAGAGATGTACTACAGAAAAATAAGAGTGAAATCCCAAAGTAAGATGTGAAATACAGGAGTATAGACACACAATGGCCCATCAAAAGTGTTCATGCCCAAAAGTCTGACATATATTGTATGGCATAAAGAATTATGCAGGTGTACTTACATTTATCGACCTAACAATTGGGTGACTATTCTGGGTTACACAGTGATATGCAGGAAATCTTCCTCTACTTAGAGACAGGAGGCATAAAGCAGGACAGATCAGAGAAATCTGAAGTATGGTATTTTAGTTACTTTTGTCTTGTTGCTGACACAAAATACTTGATGCCCAAAATTAAGGAAAGAAAGGTTTATTTAACTCACAGTTTGTGGAAATTTCAGTCTATAATCTGCTGGGTCCAAAAGAGGGTGGTTCATGGCAGATGGCAACAGTTCATGGTGGCAGAAGACAGCAAAAGCAACAAGATCAAAAAGGGAGGAGCAGAGAGCAAGCCTGTCTCTCTCCCTTATATTGTAGGCAGGCTACCTGCCCCAGGGTGAGTGTAGAATTCACACTCATAATCCCAGCATTGGACCATGAATCAATCACAAAATCCTACCTCCAAGACTGCATGCGGCTTTGGGGAGACATCTAGACACAAACCATAGCATATGGTATAGAAATAAAGAAATGATGTCAGGAATCCAGGACTGCTTCTAGAAATGGAGATGATCCCCAGGCAAAGAGCAAGAAAAGGAGAGCCTCAGTCCTACAGAGTCATAGAACTGAGCCTCCAAAAAGCAGCACAGCTCTCCTGACATCTTGGGCAGCCTCTTGAGACTAGATGCAGACAACTCAATAGAACCTCACTGCCCCCAGGCATCTGACCTAGACAAAAGTGAGATAATAAATGCATGGTGTTTTAAAAGCCATTCCACTTGCAGTAATTTGTTATGGCAGCGACAGGAAACAGATACGCCGTCTGAATCAATGAAAAGAGAAAGGGGGAGGTCAACTAAAGGCAACTGACCAAAATGCATTGATGGAGGTTTCAAGGAAAAGAAAAACTAGCTTGATCCCCAGGAATAAATCGGATAAAAAGATGGTGAATGCTTTTGATAATATAGTACAGGAAGTATTGGTAAAAGAAAACAGAAGGTAATTAGAAAATTCTTCAAAAAATAGGAATATCATGATTTTAAAATTATGTAAATCTTACTGCAAAATCATACTGTGGACCTACTGCTATTTCCCTCAGAATCAGGAAGCGTAGTCTGCCAGCATCCAAGAGTCTTGGCTGTTGAAGACCTGTAGTTCAATTCCTCCAGGGAAATTTCTCTTCACCATAAGTAGGTATCTTGGACAAGATTATGCATCCTCCCTAGGGCAGGACATATTCAAACACTAGTCAGTATAGCAGGGAAAGGCCAGGTCTCCCTTCTCAACTCCAGGAGCTCTGACAGGCCTTTCCAGCCTCGTAACTCCTTATACAGTTGTTTGAAGCTTCTGTTTTAGGCACTGATGAGTATTTGAGATTGGCCACCTCTGCTTTAGGCACTGTTCACCTTCTCCTGCTCCCCATTCTTCTCTTAGTCCTTCACAGATCTTGTTTCTGAGAGGCATCCTCAGCAAGCTCATTAATCCCAACCTCCGTCTCATAGTCCTTTCCCTGGACAACTCTATCTAACACATAAACAACTGACAGAATGAAAAAGAAGAATGAGACAGGTGCATTGGATTAGCCCACAAAGAGTTGAATAGCACAGTTTTGGAGACTCAGACTTTTTAAAATGAAATAGATTTTTTTTAAACAATGAGTGAATTTCATAGAAATAAAAAGACCACAGATATTTATAGCAGCTGTATTCATAACTGCCAAAGCTTGGAAGCAACCAAGATGTTCTTCGGTAGGTGAATGGATCGATAAACTGTGGCACATTTGGACAAGGAAATATTATTTAACTCTAAAAATTGTTATCAAGCCATAAAAAGACACAGGGAAAAAAAATGTAAATGCCAATGCAAAAGTGAAGCCCACCTGAAAAGCTTCCATACCATATGATACTGTGTGCATGATTTTCTGGAAAAGGCAAACATTAGAGGCTGTGAGAATTTCCACTGTTGACCAGAGCTGAGGAAGGGAGGACTGAGTAGGAGACACACAGAGCTCAAGGGCAGTGAAACTCTTTTGTGTGGCATGATAGTGGTGGATTACACCTTTCCCAGGAGCCACACAACATATGATATCAGCTGTGAATCCCTTTTTATGGCAGAGCAGGATACATCTTGAGGACATAATATTAAGTAAAATAAATGAGACACACAAACCTAAATATCACATAGTTTATCCTATATGAGAAACCCAAATCATAAAGAGCAAAATAAAAGATAGATGATAGGAAGGAGGGAGATCCTTTTCAATCGGGAAGGGTAACGGAGTGGAGGGAGTGAGAGGGAGGGGAGCGGAATAAAGAACTTTTAAAAATGGAGATAAAGAGCTTTTGCAATGGGGAGGGGATCAAGGGATGCAAGGACCAAGGAGGGAGGAGAGCAGTAGAGGATGGAAAAAGAATTAAGATGTGTTGCGTGTATGCACCAAACCCCTGCAATAAAATTAGTCGTCTTGGACTACAAACACATACTAGGAAAAGTAAATGTTAAAAAAGCGAATGCCATCAGGAAGGATGGGTGTCAGGTGATGAAAGTGCCTCAGTGGAGATTCGTCAGTCATCATAAATGCACCCCTCCAACGCAAGGTAGTAGGAGAGGCTGAGCATGTGTGTGAACACTGCCTCCTGCTCAGTTTTGCTGTGAACATAAAACTACTCTAAAAAGAAAGTCTACCTCTTAAAAGTGAAGAAAAAAACTAGAGTATTTGAGGTTGGTTGCCTGTGGGGAATGGACACTGATTTCCGATTCCTTTTGAGATGGCGTCTCACCGTGTTTGCCAAGGGTTCCTCTTTGCCTCAGCCTCCTGAGTGGCTTGGAATAACAGGCCCACGCCGCTGAGCTCGGGATGACCCGTCTCTGCATTGGATCCCTAGGTTATGCTCATCATATTCATGTCTCCGACCATTCTCTTTCATGTCTCGCTCTTTTTTGGCTGCAGTGTATCTCTAGGAAAGTCAACCATGGTGCATGGAAGGCAAACTTTCTGTAGTCCTTACATTGTTCCTACAACTGTTTCGCAGTTGAAATGACAAATAAAAAGGGAAGACAAGTGGATATTGCCCTTCTGCACTTCCTACAGCATGTTCACGAGCTACTGTGACAATCATGCAAAATTTCATTTGGACAAATATATTTTTCACTCTGTTAAGAAAATAAAGTTAGGGCTGGCTGGGGATTTAGCTCAGCGGCATAAGCGCCTGCCTTGCAAGAGCGCAGTTGTGAGTTCGATTCCCCGGTACCAAAAAAAAAAAAAAAAAAAAGGAAAAGAAATTTAAACACACACTGTAGATCTCATATCAAAATACGTTCAAGACAAGTTAAAAGTTAAACTGTAAAAAAAATACTAAAAGAACATATCATTTGTTCAGAAGCCTTCCTTGGTGCAATTACCAAGATGAGACCCCGTAAAAGAATGATAAATTTGACACAGCATATAAAAATGTAAAATGTCTATGTTTTTAAATAAAGCAACCGATATAACCAGGAGTTATAAAAGCAGGGAAAAGAGTCAAAAGATATATGGAGGCAATGATTCTTCAGTTGTGATACAAAATTATGAGCAACAAAAAAAATTTAAAAGAGGATTTGATCAAAACTAAAAACTGTGGTACAAGGAAAAGTATACCAAGGGAATGAAATCCACAAGGAAGAATGACAGAAAGTATTTCCAAATTGCAGATCTGATCAAGGATTAATATCTAGAAGATGTAAAAATCCTGTAACACAAAAGCAAAACAACACAATAAGCAAAAGACCTGGAAGGGAGCTTAATATCACAAATCATTAGGAAAATGCAAACCAAAATTACAACCAAGGGCCGGGCATGGTGGCACATGTCTGTAGTCCCAGTACTCAGGAGGTTGAGGCAAGAGGATTCCTGTGAGTTCAAGGCCAGTCTGGGCTACAAAGTGAGGTCCCCTCTCAAAAAATAATAATAATAATAATAATAATAATCATGAGGTACAACTTAGAAGTGAAATGTTCCCCAAATGGTTGGTGTAGTTCATCTTATGGTCGTGGAGCACAGAATATCGATTACCAGAGGATGATTTTGAGGTTGGTATGAACAGGGAGAGTCCAATCAACAGGTTCTGAATTATAATTAATGAGGAATAAATTCTGGTGAAAGACCGCACAGTAAGGTGATGGTGACAATAGCATGTTGTATAATTCTCAATAGTTAGAAAAGAGGATTTCAACTTTTATGCCACACAGACATGATAGATATTTCAGAAGACAGATATACTACTCATCCTGACTCAGCTACTATACAGTGTATCACACACTGCCCAGAAATCTGCACAGTTGTCAACTGAAAACACAAAAGGAATAACAGGTATAAAAGCAAAAATAGCAAGTGCTAGTGAGGATGTTGGGAAACTAGAACTTTTGCATTCTGCAGGAGGAAATGAAAAATGAGAGAGCCACCACAGAAAACAGCATGGTGACTCCTGAAAAAAATAGAATAAAAACTTCTGGGTAAGTATCTGGGTATAATACTTTTAGAAAAAAGAGAAGCAGGTACCCAAAAATGTGGTTGTATGTCAATATTCCACAGCAACATCTTTCACAGTAGCCAAAATGTAGAAAGAATCCCGATGTTTACTGACGCATGAAAGGATAACCAAATACAGAGTGTGCATATAACAGAATATTATCCAGCCTTCTAACGTCACATCTTTACACATGCCACCACAACATGGCTGAAATTTGAAAGCACTGTGCTAAGGGGAAAACGCCAGCCACACCCGGTTACATTCACATGATTCCGCTTACATGAAGTGCCTAGAACAGGGAGCTTTACAGAGGGAGGAAGAATCGTGGGTAACGCGGGTTGTGCAGGAATGGGGAACAGATACCAAGCAGGAAAAAAGGGACTGACCTAGCTTAAAAGGAACTCAAGGAATATGACAGCCATATAAAATGCCTCGCCCTTGTTACATACTGGTGTGGACAAAGCAGCCACAGAGGGCATCATAAAGATAATTGAGGGGATTTGAATATGAATGAGAAATTCAATAATATAAAGAAATTATTATTAATTGTGTCAGGCAATCTAATAATATTTTTGTCCATGTATGAAAATGTGCTCTTTTTTTTTTAGAGATGCAAACTGAAGTGTTTCAAGGTGAAATGTTCAAACTGTAATTTACTTTAAAATAGCATCTGAAAAAGTTTTTTTAAAAAATTCAATGGTACAATGACAAATTCTATAAAGAAAATAAGGGGGAAGAGATGGGAGGTAATCAGGAGCTGAGTACTATAGATCTGGGAGGTTGCTGACAAAGTGACATTTAGTCTGAAATATTAAACGATTGCCAACTGTGTCAGCTCAGGTCTTCTGAGGTCTCGATGACAAGGTAGAATTAGTCATAAAAGAGACTGAGAAACACCTGCAGAAAACAAAGATGTACCAAGCAGTAGAAGGAAGGGCAATCTTCAGACCACCGTGTAGTTCTGAAGTGTGAGAAGGGGGAGCAGAAGGGAGAATTGGGTTTGAAGAGCTTCAAAGTTCAGCACATTTGTGACAAAGCCTCAGGCCAGTGAGGAACCCCAGTGCAAAATGCTCCCCTGGGAGGAGTCCTGCACAGGACCCGTAGAGCTCTGCCGTCCCCACTGACCGTCTCCTAGGACTGTGATCTGGATGCAAGGCTCAGTGAGGCACAGAAGAGAAGGCCGCTGAGAAGGCGTGGGCACTGGCGTGTGCTGCCTCTCATCCCCAAGGCTGACAGGAGCCATAGGCCTTCACTGTGGCCCCTCAGCCTTGCCAAGATCTGGAGGGACAGCACTTCAGGAGGAGGAAGTGGCAGAGGCAAAGGCCCTGAGGTAGGAGAAAGATCAGCACATTCAGAGAAGAGGAAGCATGAAGTGTCTGCAGCACAGTCAGAGTGGTAAGAAAGTCACAGTGATAGGCAGAGTCCTAATCGTTCGGGGCCCACTAGACCACGGCGTGGTCGGGAATTTTATTCAAGTGAAATGGGAAAACATTATCAGGTTGTCAGGCTGTTATTATGATCGGATTTCAAGTTTAGAGTTAAGCACTGGGGAACACTGGGGAACACTTACACCATCATTTCCTTTTACCATTTCCTCCCAACCCTAGCTAATCTGACGGTGTCCTTTCCTTTCTACTGGAGATGGTGTTACCAGGTCACCAAAGACTTGTTACCTGCTGATGTCAGCTTCCATTCCCATCCCTCTTGTCCTGGGTCGCATCTGCACATGCACCACCCACTCCCGGAGCTGCCCTTTGGCTGCTTTTCATGATTTCCCCTACTTTCCTCTGATGGCTTTTTCTCCTCCACTCACTACATGTCTATTTTTCTTTTCCAGAATTACCCTCCTTAGTAATTCCACACTATCCCTAGATGCCGTCACCTCTTCAGTTTCACCCACATGCTAGTGACTCCACAATTATTCAAATATTTTATCTCTTGCACACCATTCTTACTCTCCAAACCTACGTATCTATATGTGGTTCCTGCATTTCTACTCCCACGGAAGGTGATGTACCAAAACAAAAATCAGCACCTCACAAAACCCTGTTTATGCTTTCTCTATCTTGGATACCGCTAATATTGAATGGACTGCAGGCTGGTAGGTGGAAGAAAAAACAGTAGAGGATGTGAAAAAATAGAACACCTTCACGACTTTGGGGGCAGACAAGAGTTATTAAACAAGACTTTAAAAGTACTAATTATAAAATCAAACATTGATATTAAAATTTAAAATTTCTGCTAATCAACATAACTGGACCTATAAAATGGCAAATCACAAACTGGAAGAAAAAACATTTTATATATATATATATATATATAACAAGCCATTACAAATTATAAAATAACTAAAACTCTACTAGGTATATAATGGACAAAAATCTTTGTATAAACACTTTACAAAAGTGGCTAAGTGACAAAGAACATATGAAAAAGTGTTCAACATCACTAGTTACCAGGAAAATACAAGTTAAAACCAAAATTAATATTGTATATGCATCAAAATGGCTAAAATTAAATAAAAAGTCTTAAAGACTAACAGTGGCAAATGGTAGCCAGAGTATAGATGGGTTCTCTAGGGTGACTAGTCCTAGTGTAAAATGATGTAACCATTTTGTAAACTATTATTGATAACTAGCTTACATTATGACGCAGTGATTTTACTCCTAGCTTCATACCTAAGAGAATGCTATGTCCTCAAAAAAATAAAACAAAGCCAAACAAAACACTTTTGCAGGACAGGCATGGTGCAACAGGCCTGTAATCTCAGCACTTAGGAAGCTGAGGCAGGAGCATCACTGTGAGTCCAAGGCCAGCCTGAACTACACGGTGGGACTCTAACTCAAAACAATATGAAAGAAAAAAAAAAACTTTCACAAACTGTTCATTTCAGCTTTATTTATAATAATTCCATCCTGAAAACAACCCAAGTAATTGAAGGGGAAAATTTCAATATAGTCATACAATGGAAAAATACTGGTAATAAAAAAATAGAACTACTACTCAGTTGTAGGTTATGGATATTGTTCTGCCTAAAATAAATCAGATGAGAAAAGCTACACACAAATGAGTACATAGCATAGGGTTCCACTTACATAAAGTCCAATAACAGGCGGAATTAATCGAAATTTACCCAAATCAGATTTGGGCAAGCAGGGGCAGAGGTAACGGTGGCAGAATGTGCTAAAAAGGAACACGAAGGAAGTGTGTGGAGGTGGAGAAGTACTCTATCTCTTTTTAAAATTTTTTATTTTATGGAAAAAAGATAAAATTTCATCACAAGATGATCGAATAACAATAGTTAATACATTGCACATTATTATCTTTAAAGTAGCTACTCGGGGTACAAGATATGGGCATAAAAATTTCTCCAATCAGTATAAGCACAAATCTTCCTTTTCTATATGCTAAGAGACACTAATAGTGTGATTTGAAATTTTTCCTCTTTTCCCTTCCTTCCCCCTTTCCCCCATTCTGTTCTTTTTTCCTTTTTAACAATTTCTTCCAGTTTTACAGTATCCACTGTACATTTTAGACCTTATTTACTCTTTCTGTTTCTCACATCAGGGAGACAATGCAATGTTTACACTTGTGAGACTGATTTATTTCACTTATGAGTAGACTCGAGTTGCACCCTTTTACCATACACTGAACTGAAGTCTAAATGGATCAAAGATCTAAATATTAAAACAGAAACACTCAATCTAGTGGAAGAGAAAGTAGATAGAAATCTTAAAGACATACATGTAGGCAGAGAGTTGATGAATAAAACCTAAACTGCACAGGAAATATTTCAAAGAATCAACTACTGGGATCTCATCTTACTGAAAAGTTTTTGCACATCAAAAGAAATCACCAACAGTGTGAAAAGACAATCTACAGGGTGGGAAACGATTTTAGCTGACTGTCTCTCAGATAAAGGACTTCTAGGTAGAACACATAAAGAATTGAAAAAAAATCAGACCCTCCCCCCAAATTCGAAGTTGTCTATTTTGATCTGCTTGGTGGTTCCCTGGATGTGTCCACACGTAAAAATCATTTAATGTCATGATTAGTGCAGTTTATGCATTTTATCAAGATTATCCATCCAAATTATTAGTCTGTCTACCAACCTTTGAACGTAATTGTCGTAGAACTGGGGAAACAGTCGAAGTGATGCTGGTGAAGCTCTGGCGCACGTCCACAGTGGGTTGTTTGTTTTCAGTGAAAGCTCTAAGAGGTTCCACTCCTGGTCTGTATTATAAAGAGCTCGGAGCTAGTTGCATGGTGAAAACGAATTTATCTTTACAGAAATCTGACTTGAAGACAAGGAGGCAAGTAAAGCTACAGGGATTCGAAGAGAGATGTTTTTCAAATTCCTTTAGAACTTGAATGATTTATCAGAGGAGGTAGTGGTGGAAGATGAAAGTCAGAGAGAAGAGAAAGCTGAGAAAGATGGGTGTCTTTGAGAGAAAAAGGGAAGGTGTATCTAAAGAGAAGCAAACCACCTCCTAAACCAGAGCAAAGCAAGAGAGGTGGGGCGAGGAACTGAGGGAGGTGAGGCAGATGACACGGGGACCTCCACTGTGCCCGGCCTCACCCTTCTCAGCAAGAGGAATATGACATGGGGACCTCCACTGTGCCCGGCCTCACCCTTCTCAGCAAGAGGAATGAAGACGCAGCTGCTGAAAGTCAGGAGACGCGAAGGAAGAGGGCTGGAAGCGGGCACAGGGCTCAGCCAGCCACGTCCTGGCGGTGTCACCTGGAAGGAACCCTGGGCATCCCTGTAGTGGGAACTGCATTCATCTCACAGAGCTGCCTATCAAGGTTTAAGGAGTTAATAGCTAACTCTCCTTTAAAATGGATGGAAGGTGCTGAAAATTAACCACTCACACAAAACAACACACACACACACACTCACACACTCACACATGAATTATTGCAGGAAAACAATGGCTAATCTTGAATCAAGACATAAGAAATCCAGTCGACACGCACTTCTCTGTCTTCTGCAGGGTTTAGTGCAAAATACAACTGCAAATACCACTGAAAATGTAGACTTCATAAATCAAGCCAGCAAATCATGGAGTAAAATATGTTTTGTGCCCCTTTAACAAACATAGTGGATAATGACATGAAGTCCAACATGGAAACTGGAATTCTCAGGCTCCCTGGGGTTCCATCCTGAATCTTGGTCCCGTGCGCAGACCTACAGACACCCTGCCTCCACTCCTTCTTCCACCTATGAAGCACACGGAGGGGCCTCCAGTGTGCAGGTGTGGATCCTCCATTCTGCGAATCAAAGCTTGTTCTTGCCCTTGGTCACTCCTGGGTTTATGGGTTGTTGTGGCTTAAATATGAAGCATCCTCTAGAGATCCATGCGTTGAGGGCTTCTTAGAGTTGGGCCAAAAGTAGTAACTGGATTCTGAGGCTACCGACCTCATTGAGTTCATAGCTAGGCTTCCTAGAAGGTGGGGCCCAGTTGGAGAGGCAGTGGGTCCCTGGGGTCTTCTAGGGGTGTATCTTGTCCCCAGTCCCAGCTCTTCTCTCCTCTCTCTCTCTCTCTATTTTTCTCTCTGGCCAGTCATAAGATAAACAACTTTCCTCTTCCCTCTGCCATGATGTTTCTGCCTTGGAGTCAGCAACCATGGACTGAACCTCTATGATTATGAGCCCAAATCAAGCCTTTTCTCCTTGAAGTTGTATATGCCAGGTATTTTGTCCCAGCAACAGAAAAGCGGACTAATATAGGGATGTACTCTTCTATGGCATGGAGTGTACACACAAAAGACCTCAAAGTGGCTCACAGCCATTTGGGCAGAGAATTCTGGGGTTCCAAGTGCTTGGAGGTAGAAAGGATGAATGTGGGCTTTGGGAGTATCTCCTTGTAACCTGGAGACCCCTCACCTCACATGACAGGGTGCAACTGAAGACCAGAGTGGATTCCAAAACATGGCACCCTGAGCACGGGCCTCTTTTGCCCAGAATGAAGGCAACAGAGCTGGTCACATTAAAGTCTAGGATGATGTGCCCTTTTGGCTTCCAAAAAGAAATGCAGGCAGACTGTAGCACTGTTGACTGGAAAGAGCAACACTTAGGACCAGGGTATGCAGACAAACGTAACAAAAACAAAGTAGAACCTAGAAATCTGCACCACTTAAAAATGAAACCATCTGGTCTTTGGAGCTATTTGTTTAAATTTAATTTATTTTCTTATTTGACACATGAAAACCTAAAAATTGTACATATTTGCAGGATAATGTGATGTTTCAACACATGAAAACTACACTCTGCAATGTTTGAATCAGATCAAACATATCTATCTCCTTAAACATTTGCTATTTTCATAACAAAACCATTCAGACTCCTTTCTTCTAATTTTTTGAAATTACAGCACATTATCAATATCTATTGTAGCCCTACTGTGCGCCTTCCTATGAAGCCCTGCATAAAATTTAAAGTGATTTATCAATTTAGTGCCGCTCTTCAAAGCAGGATATTTAGAAGCTAGCGATGAATCTGAAACTTGCTTCTGTGAGCTTTGGCTAAAGAGAAAGAAATTTCATAGCCTCTCTTCTTTGTCTGGCTTTATGTTTCTTATAACCAAGCAAGTTTTATTTAGATATTCATATTTGTAGATTCATAGAATGTCTTTGAACTCAAATGGTGCTCTTATTACAACCATCAGAAACGAAGTATTTTACATTATTTTTTGATGAATTCTCATTAATAATGAGGCACTAAACATGCTAGTGAATACAATATAGAGGAGAATATTAATAGGGCTATTTTTAGCTGCCACCTACATACAACATCAAGACAACATCAGGAGCAGGAGCGAAATAACGGTTCTTTTAGTTTAATACACCATAATCTTCCCGAAAAATTCTCCTTTTTCCTCCCCAAATTGGGAATCTAATTATAAAAAGTGATTGCTGTGGCAACAGCTTAGCTCTGAGTGGAAAGGTAGAAGAAGGGAGGACAGAGAGAGAGGCAGAGGGAGGAGAGAGTGCAGAGAAGCCAGGGAAAATTAGGTTATCACACAAAGAAAATACACTTAAAAGAAGAAAAAAGCATTCCTCCTTTAGAGGAGAATGTCAGAACCGGTAACTAAAAGAAAAGAAGCTCTCAAAAATATGCTTAAGACTTAAGCTCTTAATATCTGAATATGACACTGAAGGCAAACTTTGTAAATACAAGTAAAAATGCCAAGATTCAAAGTCAGAACTTCCATACGACAGGATGAGGAAATAGATAATATTTTCCAAATTGTGTAATAAGCTCTAAAAGTAACATTCAGAAGGATATAAATTATCATGTGAAATTAGAAGATACGTATTACCTTCAGGATATAATTTAAAGATATTATATATTGCTACAATAACATAGAATGTGCATATGTTAATTATGGCAGAACCTAAACTATTTGACGAGATGGTCCACTTGAAAATAATTATAAATAGTATTAAATACATGAGATACATGTGAAAAAATTTGCAGGAAGGTATGAATTATCGGGCTGGGGTATAGCTCAGTGGCACAGCGCCTACCTATCAAATATGATGATGTGAGTTTTATTCCTGGTACAAAAAAAAAAAAACAATTTTCACCTATTGGCTTTGCAAAGATCTAGACTTGATAATACAAATTGACTGTGGCGCATATAGCCAGATGAGGCTTTCTGAAACATTGTTGATGGTTAGGTCATTTGGAGAGACTGTATGGGGGAGTTTTGGAGGAGATATGTAACAATGAAGTCCCTTTGAACCAACACACTTCTCAAAACCCATCCGTTAGACCCACCTGCGCACGTGTGTAATGTAATCTATTGTCTCTGCACCCTCCCTCCTGCTTCAAAATGACCCGAGCACAGCGGCTCTTTAGGAAGCCGCTTTTTATACTTCCCGAGATACCCATTGCACAGGGAGTGCAATCCCGTTCACAGCAGAAAAGAGTCAATTCTGCAGGTTCTGAAGAGGGTTTAAGGAAGCAGAGACAAGAAGATTACTGAGCAGATGAACAGATTTTACTTACTGGGAGGTTTCAAGGATTTGAAATTTCTGTGCTGTGAGTGTGCACATCTGTTTCTGTATTTCATTCCATTAAAATTTCCAGAAAGATATTTAAATAAACAGACCTACAAGAGTGTCACAAAGAATCACTGCTTCAGTGATCTGTCTATTCTCTGACCACAAAATAACTCTAGAAATCAGTAACGAGGGTTATTAAAGAGCCCCAGGAGGTTTTTTCTGAATGATGGAATTAATAACTCCCCCCCATTTTCCCTCCATGACTTTCCTCCCTCCCTCTTATTTCTTTCATTTTGTCTAATATATCTTCCTTCTTACTTTCATTTAGTCATTTTTAGATTCCATGAGGAATTTTTAATCTTCAGGAATTTTCACGTATTCAGGAATTTTATTACTCATCAGTTCTTAATTATTTTACTACATTTTACTACGTTCCTGAAGTTACGTATTCATATCAGCTATATATGGACCTGTTGGAAATTCTCTAGGACAATGTGTGACTGCATAGGGCGCTATCTCACACAGACTGATTGAAGTTAGTTATTCTGTACTTGCAACGCGTATGTCAGCAACTGCTACATATTAGGTCTTAATTTGTTGTTTTTCTGATTGTCTAGATTGAAGAAGCGATGAAAATGATGACAAGGTAGATTAAGTTTCAAAGAAGGTTATGCTAGCAACTGTTACACTGTGCATAACAAAGAGAATGAGAAAATAGTCTGCTAATATTCAAAAATTATCATTTGACCCAGAAGCGGCCTCACTGATGAAGGCATTAAGTTCCAACACAGGTCTTCGTTGTCTTATTTCATCTCCCACATGGAGGAAGGAAATAAGGGAGGCAAAAAAGAATAGTCCTTGTAAAACTAAAGTGAAAATACACAGAGATTATCTGTCTCATTTATAAGACAACTACAGCTGTATGGGAGTCTCAGAAGCATGAATGCTGAGCAATTCTGTCTCAAACTAAATTATGGTTCTGCAAATAGGGAAGGAGGGGAATGGATTTGTGGCTAGAAATTTCGATGGGGGTGGAGGGTTGAGGCAAGAATGGACACACAGGGAAGATTTAGGAGGCCAAAACACAAAGGATGGTGTCTTAAACTAGGCTGGAGCCACGGAAGGGAGAGAGAAGGACAGATGCAGGGTGTTATTCAGAAATAGAATGAATAAAATACACAAGGTGAATAAGACTGCAACTGGGAGAAATAAACCTTTCTTAGGTTTTAAGTTTGAGCAGTTGGGTAAATGGCAGCATCACTTGTAGAGATGCAAAGAATGAGGGGGAAAAGTACAAGTGTGGGAATGAGGACTGAGCTGAATTTAGAAACAGCGAGTTTCTGGTACTTTTTAGACCTCGGTATGGACAGGGTAAATAAGCAGCTCTGAGTGCTGGGTCTTCAGAGAAAGGTGAAGGCTAGGACAAATTTGAAAGGCTGATGGTATGTGGGCGGTATTTGAAGTTATGTGGCTAGATAAAATCAACTGGAAAAGGTACTGTAGGTCACAAAAGCATAAAAAGGTATTCATTCGGTCAAAACCAGGACATGCGAAATGGTATGTTCCAAGTAATAGAAAAAAAAACAGGAGTAAAAAGAACGCACTAGCAACCCAGGAAAGGCAAGGGGCCAACTCGGGTAGACTTGGCAAAACTGGTGACCTCAGCAAGAGCACAGTGAACAGAAGATTAGCGCTGGAAGCCAGAGTGGCTTCCGAGCAGCCACAGCGTTGCTGCAGGCTAACCACCTCTCACGCCAAGTGTGTTCCGAAACAGCACCAAGCTCATGAGTTTACTTGGTACCTGAAGAAAGTGGTTCTTCCCCGAAAATGCCAGGACTGTGAGTCTATCTCCTCTGTCTTACCGTTTCCACCTGTGATTAAGGGTAAGGGGCTGGAGTACAGGGCCACGGGAGAGAGTGTGCTTACCACACTTGAGGCTGTGGGTTCAACCCCTGCACGCGCATGCACACACACACACGCACGCACGCACATGCACATACGTACAAACAATGTTTTTATGACCAGATGCAAACAATGGTTTTATGACCAGATTTTGCCCGTATATTTTGTCTAAGCTGTATAGTGTTGGCTCATCTGAAATTTTAAAACTTTGAAGGAGCTACACTTCATCTTTTAGGGCTATCTATTGTTAGTCTGCCCTGTATTGTAAGAAGCTAGAATTTGAGAGGTCACAGGGCTATATAATGTAATTCCTTCTACATTTGTGTATCATCAAGGTTTAGAATAAAGACTTTTTTAAATGCGAGGGAGAAACTAAGGCAATCTTTACTATCAAGCCCAAGCCTTGAGAAGGTGCATTACCCAAGGAGTTAAAACACAGAGGGCGAGGGGGCCAGGCTGTGCCCCGGCAGGAGAGGGACGGGGAGGGGTTTGGTGCAGAAATCCAGCCTGTGGCATGGTTAGAACAGGGGACAAACATTCACGGAGCTCGCTGCACTAACCTCTGTCTTGCTTCCTAGGTGCCCCTTCTTTTAGAGTTACAGCTATCCCCTGAAGTCCACAGTCAGATGCATGGACAAGTGACTTTCTGAGGTCACAAAGCTGGTCTAGGGACCTTTCCTTAATGTAATATCATTGCAAAAGCCAGACTGCACTGGACTGAGGAGGACACGACCAGAGACCCCACCTACTGCTATAAAAGACCCATGGAAAAAAATACGTTTAAAGCGCCTGATGTTGTTGCCAGCCTTTAAAACAAAGGACAAAGACTCTTTAATCTCTTACTTTTCTCAAAGCACTGGAACATCCTGCAAGGCTTGGGCTGTTCCTCTCACAGCCAAGTCGCTGCTGCCCCCTACAGGTAAGAGTTAGGCTCTCCTTTTCATTTTTGCAAATGTACTGCTTGGTTTTGTGCACTACGGCCTGAATAGGTGTGTTAATGCATTTATGAGCTAATTACATTCAGGCTGGAGAGTCTGACAGGCTAGTGTGGATCTCATTAGGAGAGAGGAGAGAGAGAGAGAGAGAGAGAGAGAGAGAGAGAGAGAGAGAGAGAGAGAGAGAGGAGTCTTAGATTTGTGGTTCTCAATGTGATTTTGTCCACCACATGTAGAGAACTGCGCTCCAAACACTTCTCCAGCAATTAATCCCTTACTCTGTGCCTACGTTGATGTCTCTGGCAGTTTTCTTGTGCTATAAATGCTAAGTGTCATGCAAATGAGTGGTGTGATAATAATTGCTTAGGAACCCAGAGGAGGCCATGATTATATCTGCACTCATGAAGACAAAGAATTGAAAAAGTTGACTTGAAATTTTAAGAGAGAAGAGAAAGTTATCCAGAGGGGAGGTGGATTGGCGGGGGGGAAACCATGAATTTAAGAAAGTAAAAAATATGTGCATGGAGTGGAAACGCAGCTATTGTATTTGAAGCTGAGATTCCTTCATCCAAGTAACTAACACAGAAATGTGGGAACTAGAAAGAGCTTTAGAGATTGCCTATATTTTAAACTCCTGTTCTCACAGGGCCACCAAGATCTGGAGGCACCTGGGTGAGTCCTTTCGCTTCATACAGCTGAGCAGGCAGGGACTGAGATGGGACCCACTGAGCTGGAATCTTCCGTGGTACTTCAGTGTGAATCATTTGCATTATAGGCAAAAATTTCCTGGGCTGTCTAGACATCTTGTTTTTCTTAACCTGAAGCAACATTTGCCCTTTTCCTCTCTGCACTACCTTTCACATCATATTCTTACCCTAGAATCAAACCAGGAAAGTGCTGGAATGAAGGCTGACAAGTAGAGCAAAAAATTAAGACCATATTTTCCAAAAAATAAGACCTAGCTGAAAAAGAATCAGCTTTGGAAACTCCCATCAAAAATGCCAGCCCCAACCAGCCCACCCTTGCTGCCTGACGGAGAGGCCACCAACGGAGAGAAGAGTGATCTTTAGTTTTCAAGGCTGGTTATTTTCTGGCTGGGTCTTAGTTTTGGAGAAAGGGGGAAACAGTTGGAGCCTTGTACCCCTTCTTTCCATTGGAGGATCGTGTCTGGCCTCCTCAGAAGTGAGGGAATAGAGAGCTTTTGATTTTATAGGAACTAAAGGGGCTCTGGCAGGACACCGTCAGCATTTTCTAGAGTGATGTGCTGTATTTATCCTAGTAGTGACGGGAGTGCAGTAAGTAGACCGCTTCTTCAAGTACACAGCACGGACCACTGAGATGGCAAAAAGCAAGGCTTCCCCAGCAAAAAAGGGGAAACACTGCTCCTGCAACAAGGAGGTCAATGCACTCAACTCTGGATACCATCTTTCCGCCTACCTTCTTTCCCATACCCCGCTGCTCACTCTTTCCCTTTATGTTGCATCACTTAATCACCTTAGCATCTCTCCCCTCTCTCTACCCCAACCTAGTGACACTACTTGTAAGACAGGCCTTTCACATTTCCTGCCTTAAACATCATAGGAACCTCCTTCTCATTTCCCCTTTATTCCCGCACTCACAGCATTACCCAACCCATCCATTCATTGGGTGCTAAGAAACTGTTGGCCCAAAACCCAACTCTGGCCAGGAACGAAGTGAGTTCAAGACCAGCCTGAACTGCATAGTGAAACTCTGTCTCAAAAAAGACAAAAAAAAAAAACTGGTAAAATAAAATAACCCAACTCTAATGAAGTCTCCCCTCTACTTCAAATACTTCAGTGATTGACAGCCTCTCTCTGGGTGACATTAAAACTCCTTATCTTAGGGCACATGACTCTTCGTGCCTGAGTTCTGGTAACTCTCCAATCTCATCTCTTTCCCTAACCCTCAGCTCCTAAATAAGAGTAAGTGCGTAATCAACATGGCGTCTTCTCATAATTCAGTGCTATCATCCAGCCGGCCCCCATCTTTCTTCATGGAATACTTCTAGTTTGTATTCATGAAAGAGTTTGCTATGAAAAAACTACCCCCTAAGTTTTCCCTTTCCCTCTTGGCCTGGATCAGTAATCAAATAGCATCTTCACATATGTCTTAAAACTTACCACTTGCACTATGAAGGTGTATTTACTGTCTCCCTAATTACAGCATTATTATTCCTAATCAGATACTGAACATTCGCATTCTTAACGAGCTCATATGGCGATTCTGATCCACGAGGAAGTCTAAAGGGTCGTGTTATTGTGCTACAAGCTTCCTAAAGAGAAAAACTTTTTAGTGTAATTCTGTGCAGCTCCTAGCACATACTTGGTTCTCAATGAGAAACACTTGCGTTCCTAAACCAACTCCTTTAAGTTTGGATATTTTCACTCTCTCACAGAGATTTTATCAGGTCACCACCTGTGGTAATGAGACTCATTAAAAGATTATTCCCGGCATAGATGGCATTAGACATTGAGAATCTTGTTGGTGATCTCCCAGGCCTTTGGATAAGTGGCTATTAAATTTGACAAACTGTTCCACGTTTTCACCCTTGATTGCCTTAAAACTGTTTCCGTGAGAATTATTTAGTCTTACTGGGTTAGTGTGAAGTCTACAAGAGCAGTTCTCTAACTCAGCTGTATCAGAATAACCTGAAGAGCTGGTTAAAAATAATACGTCTCAACCCCAATCCCAAAGATTTCAACTGGTTATTTTCCAGGGGAGGAGCAAGTCACCTTTTTTGCTTGTTTGTTTTGTTTTGTTTTGTGCTCTATTTTGTGGTGTTGGTGATTGATAGGGGTCTTTCTCATATTTGGCGATCATCCTGCCTCTGAGTTACAAGTATCCTCAGAACAAAGCTCTGTATTTTTAATAAGATCTTGAAGAAAAACTTCCCCTTGCAATGCCTAGCTCTACACATCACACAGATAGCGACTTCAGAAGACAGGATGGCATTTCGACAAATGGGTTGCCCCTTTGTTTTATTTCTTCTATACAAGTACTGTGAGCTGGTTCAAAAGAGGTTATCTCCACACTTCACAAAAGAGATCTTTGAAGTGTAGCAGGGCTATA
Source organism: Hydrochoerus hydrochaeris (assembly GCA_004027455.1). NCBI lineage: Eukaryota > Metazoa > Chordata > Mammalia > Rodentia > Hydrochaeridae > Hydrochoerus > Hydrochoerus hydrochaeris. The sequence continues at coordinate 56,217 of PVLA01009899.1, forward strand.
GTATTTTACCTTGGTCGACTTGCCTAGTAGTGGAGTACACTCCATTCCAGAGAATCCGTTGTCTAATTTTGTATTTCCGCGTGGTAGTTATGGTGGTAATTGCATATTCGGTAATCCCGGCCAAGGAGGTGAAAGTGTGGTCACCTGACTGTGGCTTATGAGTGCCCATGTGACTTTCTTCCTGCAGGGTCCCTTAGCAGATGACAAAATAGCACCTTGGTCCAAGCTGAGTCGTTTCTCACTTTCCACAACAATCCCAGTAGGATCTGTGGCTATAACCCAGGAAGCCACAAGGTGAGGACAAGAAGGTACCTTCTTGCTCCTAGCTCATAGAAACCACCCAGAGGACGTCATGACAGCCTCTAGCTGGAGCCACTTTTCAGAGTAGAAGATTTTATCATTTTTCCCAGGGGTCATAAACTGAGCCTGTCTGTTCTTGTTTGGTTATCTCCCCTCTAGACTTTTATCCATACTCTAGAAAATGTGCTGGAAAGACCCAGTTCCACCTTGTCTGTCCCAGGATGATTGGAGGTGATCATGGTATTCTCCAGATCAAGGGTAAGAAGAGCTCCATTCTGCTTAATGTAGGGTAAGGTACTAGGGTTTCTAATGTGTAAAATTTGCTTTCAAGGTGGAATCAGAATGATAAGGAATTTGGGGTAAAACATTTCCACTTGATGAGCCCTGCTTAAGGATGAGCTGAAATATCCAAAACAAGCCTGTGAAAATCCCTATCATGACCCAATGGAGTCAGATTTTCTGAAGGAGTGCTTGCCTCTTATATTTCTCTAGAGTGAAACAGTTCTGTGGCAGAATAAAGCACTTCTATTTCACAAAGGACCATAAGATTTATACCCATGCAGGAAGTAAATGACAATATCTGTGAATTTTCTGAGTTCACCTATGAATAACATTTTGTTGATGTACTTTTTATAAGTTCAAATGCTAAAGATTGCAGAGCTTTATGGAAATACATTTTTATTTTATAATAAAATTGAGGGACATAAATAATATAGAGCTTATGCAATATTCTCCTTCAGTCAATTTTGCTGTCATGCAGCTATTTCATAAAAGCAAGGAATCCTAGTTTTAGACCATGCTTTAGAAAGATGATTACATTAGCTGAACTTAATGTATACTCATTTATGTTACATATTTTCTTTTTAAATTTTTATGAACTATTAATTTTATTATTAATTTAATTTTATTATTTGTTTAATTTGTATATAGTCTGATAATTTATTCAATGAAATATCTTTCATTAATTTTTTTTCAGTTTTGAAAAAGATTCATGGGCTGTGAATCATATCCTACTGCGTTTAATAGAACCAGAAAAGGAAAAGATGCGTGGCTACGTTTGAAATGCTATTTTTAAAAACTGTATTAATAACTGCTTTCCATAAGCAGATGTTTCCATATTCAGGGTCACAGGAAAAGAAAAGAAAAAAAAACAGCATTATGTAAAACTTCATGAGAAAAAATTGCTTTGCGGCATTTCCCCAGTTAGACCACTAGATGGCAACATTTTTGTTTATGACTCAACTGAACAACCGGCTCGAAGAAAACGCTGGATTGTATTTTTAAAGCCTATCAATTGTTATTCCTCAAGTCTATCAAGGAGAAAAAAAACGTACATACACGCACACACGCACGCAGCAGCGCCCCGGAAAGAGTTCGGCCCCTGGAGAGACCTCGTCCGCAAAGGCACAGCCAAGCAGGCTCTCGAATCTGCCTCCTTTGCTTTCCTCTGTTTCTTTCTTTTCTCACCTAATTGCAGCATCCGTGAAACTTTTTTTCTCTTTGTGGATTAAAAGCCGCAGCCAAAGCTAAAGGTTTTGGAGATCGCTTGGACGCTGTGGTTCACACTCTACCGCAGAAAACTTCACACGCCCCTCTCGAAACCTAGAGTCACTGCACCCCAAATGCTCTTTCTGCCCGCCAGTGACCACACCGATGTTGGCTCCCAGGTCACAGTGCTGCTGCGTGAGGAGTCTGGAGCCGCAGATCATTTCAAGCATCAACACGTGTATCCTGATCCCCTGGACCACTAACATTAGTCAACCTTCATACATTTGTCAATTATTTTCACCCAGGAATGTTTCTACCAATACCAAGGACTGGACTCTGTCCATGGGCACTGGCCTCTCACAGGCTGCGCCTCACAGGGCATGAAAGTCCTATATGCCAACACTGGGTAATGTTTTTGGTAGTTTTTTCTAGACTGTAAAAATAAATTATATTTTTACCAGACAAAATTGATTGAATTTCATTGATATAGATAAGGATTAGTTATACTGCTATTAATTTTGTGCAAGTTATTTTCTACCCATGTTGAAATGTAAAATAACCGCCTTGAAATAGAAAGGCGTACAATTATCCTACAAAGTCAGACAGGCACACAATTATCTAGAAACCCGGGCAGTCTCCAGAATGTTTGCCAAAATCCATACTCTATATTGCCCATTCCCGAATGGTAGATAACTTTCCTAACATTGACACTTAAAATAATAAAGTAATTATGTTGTCGGGTTGAACAGTATCAGAGCAGAGAGACTTATTCTACGTGCTGCAGTATCAGGACACACCACTAGGAGGCACTTGTCGCTCTAGGTTTCTTCCACAAATGGTCAATACAACAAATGAATAGGTAATTTGATTATTAAGTTTTGAAGCAATTAAACAAACAGTAGATTTTCTTAGACCTAGAAGTAATGCCCTAGGAAATAAAATAATTGTCCTTAAACTAAGACAATTGTCTTTAGTTTTAGAACAAATCAGGTATATTGTCAACCCCAGATTTTCATATTTCAAGAGAAATAAAATCATACATATTCTCCTGATTTTTAAGCTATTTCCACATAATAAAAGAAAAATAAACAATACTCAACTAACTAAACCAAACATTCAAAAATTAGATGGCTTCCTTTTTCCCGAAGCCTGAGAGAATTCGCCTGAGAGAATTTTCTAGAAGCCTCTTCCATTTGAAGTAAGCTGCGTTTGAAATCTGAGGAGCATGTTTGGAAAATTGAATGTCACCACTTATTCACCTCATCTCCCTCTCCAGTGTTCCTATGCTATATGGTGTTGAGCTTAATGAAAGAAACTACTAAATATTCTGAGTGACTAACGTCCCTCAGGGAGGTGAGGTGGAAGGATCAGCAGGACAACCTTAATTTTCTGTCAACAGTTTTATAATTCAGTCATGCATGAGTGTGTTATTGTGCGTGTGTGTGTGTGTGTGTGTATGTGTGTGCACTTAGTTTCCTTAAATTAGTAGGGGTGTGTGATTCAATTATTAATAAAATTTTAGAATACAATTCACAATCTAAACACAGCCTGCTTTACTCTTTAAGGATGTTATGGATTTAAAAATGGTCAACTTAATGCCAGCTGAATTAAATCAGCAGGGAGCTGAGCATAGATGTTCCACCTGAGGAAAGTTGCCAGTGTAAATAGAGACGTGGAGAAGGAGAAGAGAGGCGTTGTGGGTTTCTCTAAGTGTTGCTGTTTGAGCCGTTGGTTCTCCTGGAAAAGCTCTGGTCCTTACATTGAGCATCACTTCCTGACTCCAGAGGGAAAGATATGTGTCGTTTAATCTCCAGGAAAAACTCGTCATGCTGGCTTCCCGGCATGTACTCAATTGTTCTTATTGTCAGAGGAGCTCTGGACCTCTGTGTCGCTGAGGATGGCTGTGGTGCTTTCCAGGTTCTTAATTATGAGTGTGCCTTCTAGGCTCCAGTCTAGAACCCTCAATCTACCAACACAGCTCCTTCACCCTGCTGGCATAGACTTCCTAGCTTCCACTGCTACCTTTGGGCCTTCCCAGCACAGATCCGTAAAACAGCCTGCCATGAATCCTCGTGGGCTCTAGACCTCCAGCTGGACTCGTGGGAGGCATTGTCATGAGCTCTAGGTTTTCATCTGGACTCATGTAGGACACTGCTGTGGGATTCAGGCCCTTGGCTGAATATTCTATGTCTTTAGTGCTGAGGACAGATTTGCTGCACTTTCTTGTATTAACTCTGGGCGACCATCATAAAATAGTATTATAAATTCTGTGTCCTGATTTTAATTGTTCTCTGCACAACCCCTGACTACAACAAAGGATTTCACAAAACTACAGATGATGGGAAGTATATTTTACTGGCCACAGTTCCCATAAAAACATATACCAAGGCCTTCACCACTACCACTGCCTTTTGGTCTACTGGAAGACAATCAGATTATTTTTCCCAGAACTTCTGAAGGTGGAGATTGAGTCAATGAGCCAGACAGTGTTACACCCTTGAACTCAACGGTCAGGACAAGATGCAACAAAAAACAACAAATGAAGACTGTTTATGGAGACACAGAGATAGCAAAACTAACCACTGAAGCAGAGAGAGGCCGTAACACACGCAGAGATGCAAGGAATGGATGTGTTTTTAAACATCGTATTTCCTTTTATTTCTTCAAATGTTTTTGAGTTAGCAGTTTTATCCTTTTGATCAACCTCGCATTTATTCATGCTGATATGTGTGTGCAGTTGTTGCTTTTGACACACAATCAGTAATCCCTGCAGTGCTGTCAGACACAGGAACTCTCCCTGGGCAGGAAGAAAAGACCTCACTTCTGTGACCTGAGAACCTGCCACAGTCACCATGGTGATTCTTACAGTTGCTCCTCTAGTGATTTTATCAACAGGACTCCAAAGGTTAAGTGAAAGTGTCGCTAAAATGAAATAAAATAAAACCTCATGGTCAAGTTGGCTCTCTCTTGGTCTTTTCTATGACATCCTCGCCACATCACATATTTCCATGAAAAATATCAAATTCCTGATGACCCTCAACAAATTTAAAGTTTGTAAATATTGCAGTTTTAGCCATAAAAGAGCAATATTTAACAATCATTCCATTTTATTGACTATTTACTGGTCAGGTAGTTTTAAAAACGTTAAATATGCTAGACACCTCAACAGAAACAACTCACTTCAATATAAATGTATTTCTCTTTGATTCTCTGACCACTGATTTAATCCCCCTCCTTTTCTGCTCTCTCATATTTTCACATTATTTTACCAAAATCTGTTTGGTTTTCCTAATACAGAACACATTTCTAGTTGTTTTACTTTACATTCATTTGTTTATTACCACACTATTTAGTGCTATGTATCTTGCATGTATTAAGTAAATGAAAATTCAAATTGTACAAGATGCATATATAAGCATAAAAATAACTTTAAAAAAACATTTTTCTCAAGCTTTCACTGGAGAGTAGCTTTTATATCTAATTTTAACAACTATATGAACAATTATGTAACATATAATTAAATTTCACTCTTATTATTTTGCTATGAACAGCCATAAGAATAGACTCTTCAGTTTCTCTGCCTCTAGTAGGAAGTTTCATTGTTATCATCAGTAAATAAATACTTAAACATTAAAGGCTATCGAGTTGCATAGCATATAGTAAAAGTAGTGTTTTAGGAAACTGATAATAGTGCTCATGATTAGAGAGAGGTAGAAAAAGAGAAAGAGAACACAAGAAAGCTATAGGGGTTCATTGATTGTGTCATCTTGAGGTAGAAGCCTTACTAAATCAGCTCAGCAATTCTACACTCTAGGGTGTAAAGGACCTGCCCTAAGTGGCTGTCTGAACCCTAGCGCGTAAAGGCCCCACTCTAGGGTGGCTCGTTGCCTGGATGGTGTAAACAGAAATGAGGATGGACAGATGGGCTTCCGCTCTTTGGAGGAGCTGCAGTCTTCGCCTTCAGCTTGCACATCATCTCTGGCTTCTAGCACAGACTCTTTGGCTTCCACCTTGGATCCTCCAGCCTTCCAGAGTAGGCTCTTCAGCCTCCCAGTGCAGACTCAAGGACAAACCTGCACAAGACACTGAAGTGAGCGCCAGACCTTGGGCTGAAACTTCAGCCTGCACAGTGCGGACACCCTCTGCATACTTCTCCATTCAACCCCATGGCTGACCATCGTAAGCCAATCTTGTAATTTCCTATACTTTTGTATACCTTTTTTTTTTTTTTTTGTACCAGAAACTGAAGTCAGGACCTTGTGCTTGCCAGATAGACAATGTGCCACTGGGCCATATCCCTGGTCCTGTATCTTGGGCTTCTCTAGTAAACCCTGACTGATACAGAAACTTCTCCAGTAACTCTTGTGTGGGATGGTAGAACCCTGAAATGTAGGGATGGCAGAGTGATCAAAGGTAAAGGCAAGCTTGAACAACATCATGAAGATGATGGCATTTTTAATTAAAAAGAAAAAAAAACAGACCATTTGCCTCTGGATACCTATGAGAGGACAGAGGAAACTTAGAGTTGTGCTAGGCTGAAGGTATTCTCTCAAAATTCTTGGTTTGAAGCACCCTCACCCACACACTGTGACTGTATTTGGACACAGGGACTCAGAATTGATTAGGCATGAGGGCATAACCTGCATAAATGGTATTAATTCCCTTTAGAAGACACTCCAGAGAGGTCCCCCACTAACCACCATCCCCACCACCCTTTGATGCTGCAATGAGAAGACAGAAGGCTATGAAACCGGAGAGGTCCCTCAGCAGATCTTCTGGCATTGACCGTGAACATTACAGACAGAGATATCTTCCTTGTGATTTGCACCAACCAGTTAAGGAAAAATAACATTGAGACTCAAATTCTTCCCCAAAAAATCAAGAAAAAGGGCTAGAAGTCTTAAGCAGGAAAATTACCCAAGAAATGAAATTTATGAACATGTATATTTGATAAAAGAGATTGAAGACAAATAAATGAGAACATATCCATTGTTCATGAATTGGTAGAATCTATATCATTAATATATCCATAGTACCCAAAGTGACTTACAAAAATACCAATGGAATACTCTGGTTTCTCTTCAGATCATATAAATCTTTCACTTTTTACAAAAATAGCAGTGGAATTTTTTTTACAGAAATAGAAAACATGACCTTAAAATTTGTATGGAACTACAAAAGACCACTAGTAGCTAATGCAATCTAAAGCAAGAAAAATAATCCTTACTGATTTCAATGTATATTAAAAGATATGATGAAAAATAGTATTTTACTGCTTTAAATCAGACACATAAGTCAAATAAAACAGAATATAGAGCCCTGGAGTTGGAGGGGGTGCCTATATGATGAAATAGTCTTAATAAAGGTGCCATGAGTACGAAATAAGGAAAGCATAGACCCTAAAAGTGGTGCTGGGAAAACTGGAGATCCATATCCAAAAAGAAAGAAAAAGAAGGAAAGAAAAAGGAAAAGAGTCTTTATCCAGACTTTTCAAGTTTCAGACCTACATACTTATTTAAATATCTATGGTTTATGTGTGTTCTAGGCATTCATACAGTAAAATGTCTTTCAATTTATCTTCCTACCGCTCAAATACTTCTGAGTTTGAGCTTTCTTTTAATTGGAGGGCAGGTCTGGTATAAATTTTAGAGTTAATGGAATCCGTGTGATTCAGTTCTGGGGGGCCTGGGATTACCTGACAATAATTAGCATCCATTTGCAGAACAGCTGCAGAAATCGATAGATGACAAGCAGCTTCGCACAGAGTTACAGAAGCCTCATACCAGACAGTACACTCCAGTGTGGAGAGCAGCAGGGTTTTATTTAATATTGATGAGTGGGCTTTCATACACTGCTGGGAAGGCCGCTAATTGATGTAATAAAAGTTCAGTTCCATGGACACCTTGGGAAATGAAACATTCTGGTGAGTAGTTCTTTGGGTAGCTTTACAGTCCTACCTTTTGTCTTGAAAACCTGTCTTCGCTATTGTGCTGCTTGTTTGGTAGGCTTCTTGTTTACCAAAGCAGTTTATCAAACATAGTTCAATCTTTTCTTGAGAACAGAACCTGTGTCATTATCAAACATTATAATTAGTCAAAAACTTGAGTTGAGCCAGAGTTCTCCAAGAACAGATCAGGAGGACCTCATTTCTAGGCCCAACGGTCTATTGTGTTTTGTTTTTTTTGGTACCAGGGATCAAACTCACGACCTCATGCTTGTCAGTCAGGTGCTCATGCCACTGAGCTAAATCCCCGGCTATCTATTGTTTTTTTTACTGATACATGTTTGTAGTACACAGTGAAATGATCACATTCCTTGTGTGAAGTTGCTGCATGTACATAACACATCTTAATCCTTTTCTCACCGTTTCTCCCTCTCTGCCCTCCCACTCCCTCCATTTCTTGATCCTCTTCCCATTTTAGCAGGATTTTGGGCTTCTCATGTAGAAAAAACTATGTGATATCTAAGCTTATATGTCTGATTTGTTTCACTTAGCATTATGGTCTCAAGATGCATTCATTTTCCTATAAATGACTAAAGCTTATCTTTCCTTATGGCAAAGTAGTTCTCCGTTGTGTATAACCACATTTTCCTTATCCATTCATCTGTTAATGGAATGGACATATAAGTTGCTTCCAAGATTTAGCTGTTATGAATTGTGCTGCTAAAATATAGGCATAACATATATCTCTGTAATATGATGTCTTTAACTCATAACTGTGATTTATTCTTATTATGACCTGTATCCATGATCTCAACAAAGCTAAACTCATAATATACTCACCAGAGAGGAGGGGTAGGCAATACAAGAATTCCAAATTCATAGGTATGACTGTGTCCCAGATTTTCCAGTGCCACTGCAAATACTGTTGTTAGAACAGATAGCCTGTTTTTCCTAGTTTCAAAGAATCCAAATCAAAATTAGAAACTATAATCTATAGATTTATCTTGGAAAATTTCTGTCTCTAGGCCTCTAAACTAGTCCTCAAAATCAAAACTTTTATGGAAAGTAGTAAAGGGTGGTTAAACTCACTTCTGCTTATGAATTTTCATCAGGAATTTCGGATTGAATCTATTTTCTATTGCAAAGTTAGGAGATCAGATCCTAGAAACTCTCCACACTGAGTTTCATGGATAGTACTAAAGAGTTTGGGGAAATTACTCATTCTTAAGGTTTCCAAAATATCCTAATGCTCCTGCCCTTCCCAGAAGTGGTTCTCCATACATACACTCTCCTAAGCACCTTGTAAGGCAGGCACAGTCTAGCTTTTCTAAAAGGACTTTATAGGTATTGAGTCCATTAGCAAAGCCAATATTAGCTCCCTAAAAGTGGTTCATAATAGTTTTAAAAAAAAAGAGCACCATGCTCAAATATGACATTATAGGCAAGGCTATGCTTGTATTAGTGAATTTTACAATTCTATTATGTCCAAAAGGGAAAAAGATTCCTACTTAAATTATGCAAGTAAAGTACAATAGCAAGTAATTCATTAGGAGTAAGTCATTGGGAGTTTCTGAACTTTGAGGTCGGGAATAGTCAATGAAACTCAGGCATCATTTTCAAATGTTTTATTTTTGTTTCTGACAAGAAGAATTTATTGAATGTCTATGGGCTCCATATTGCTTAGGACAAAATGAGGAAACACTTCCTTAAATATATAGAAAATAGAACAGTAAGACACTGTCAACACTTGAGGCAAATAATCACAATAAAATTTTGCTTTTCAGTTTTTTAGTACTGCGTAAGAAATTCTGTTCCGCTGAGATCTTGGGACAGCAGCCGTGTGGTCCCCTGCTTCTCAGTTGATGGCTTTGGTCTCCTGACTCCATACAGCAGCTGCTCTGAAAGCTGTTTAACCATGTGGTCAGGAGCTCTCCCCCACGGGTCTGCCCTCTGACTTAGGAATAGTCACAGGGAGCTGCCATACGATCTTTTCACGGGTTCTGAGGTGATCTCTTGCTGTTCAAGACACAAACTGTGGTCTGATCGTAAAGCCTTTAAACAGTTATCACTGTAAAACAAAACTGTCCCTAGATAATACAGACCTTGGTTAGTTTACTACCGAAAATTTTTCAAATGTAAAAGGTCTGAGGAGAGCTTCTACTAAGGTTAGTGAAACTGACAGTGAAATATGGTTGTTTCTGCAGCATGCAAAACAAAATAGCAAAGCCAATAAAAAGGCATATCCAGGACATGTAGAGGACAAGGACGCCCCTTAATCAACGGTGCTGGGAAAATGGGGGAAGTCCGTAAGTAGATTAAAACTAGAGCCTCTGTCCACAGGGTACCAAAATCAGTTCACAATAGGTAAAAGACATAGGTACAAGACCTAGAAATTCGAAACTGCTAGAAAAAAATAGGAAGAAATCAATGAGGCCACAGGCAACCAATTTGTGCCAAATATGACTTCATTAGCACAGGAAATAAAAGGGAGAACTAACAAATGGTGCTACATGACATTTTTTTAAAAACTTCTGCTCAACAAAGGAGAAAAGTAAAGATTCAGCCTACAGAATGGGAAAGAATTTCTGACAGAGGTTTAATATTTAGAATTTGTAAAATCTCAAAAAACTTCACACACACACACACACACACACACACACACACACCCCAAATAACAATAAACGGGCAGGTAAAGTAAACAGATACTTCTGAAAATACCAAAGGCCAATATGAAAAGATGTTTAGAATCTCTAGCCATTGGATAAACATAAATCAAAACTACTTGAAGATTCCATCTCTGATCACAAGGTCTATCATCAGGAATACCATCAATCAATCAATAAAATAAATACTGTCAAGGGTGCAGGGTAGAAGGGAAACTTCTGCGTGTTGTTGGGATGTAAACAGCCACTGTGGAAGTCATTATGGAGGATGCTAAAAAAATAAAATAAAAATAGAACTACCACTTGATCCAGCCATACTACTCAGTGGTATATTCCTGAGAGTGAAAGTGAGCACACCCTAGCGATGTCTCTGCATCCATACTTATGGCAATGCAATTCATAATAGATACACTATGGAGACAGCCTAGATACCTGTCAACGTAGGAAGGGGTAAAGAAAATGTGTTATATCTATAGACTGCATTACTATTCAGCCATAAAGAATGCAATTGTGTCATTTGCAGACATGAGACCATCATGCTAAGTGAAATAAGCCAAACTCAGAAATTCAAACATAGCATGTTTTCTCTCATATGATCTTTATAACTTCCTCCCCTATCTGGCTTTGGGCTTAATTTGCTCTTCTTTTTCTAGATGTTTGAGGTATAGTAGTATCAGGTTATTTATTTGTGCTTGCTCTATTTTCCTCATCTGCCAATTCACTGCAATAAATTTCCCTCTGAGGACTGCTTTCATTGCATCCCACAGAATCCAATAAATTGTATTTGCATTTTTGTTTGCTTGTAGATATTGTTTAATTTCCTCTATGACCCCTTGATTATTCAGGAGTGTATTATTTAATTTCCATGTGTTTATGGAGTTTTTGCAATTTCTTTTGTTATTAATTTCCAGTTTCGTGGCACTATGATCAGATAATCTGGATGGGATAATTTTGATTCTTTTGCATTTATTTAAGCATGTTCTATGAGCTAGTATATGGTGCATTTTAGACAATGTCCCATATGAAGCTGAGAAGAATGTGAATTCTGATGTTGTTGGGTGGAATGTCTACTAACTCCATTTGCTCATAAGTTTGATTCAGTTCGGTTATTTCTTTGCTGATTTTCTTTCTAGTTGATCTGTCTTGTTGTGTCAATAGGGTATTAAGGTCTCCTGTTATAATTGTGTTATTGCTTATTTGATTTTTCATGTCTATTAATATTTGTTTTATATAACTGGGTGCTCCCATATTTGGTGTATATATATATATATACTTAAAATTGTAATCACTTCCTTTTGAAGCTTTCCTCTAATCAGTATGTAGTTACTTTCTTTATCTCTGTTTATCATTCTTGGTTTTCAAACTTCAGTTCACATTGTCTGCAAAAAGAATAGCTAACCCCTGCTTTTTGGGGGGGTTCCTGTTGCACAAAGTATTGTTTTCCATCCTCCGACTTCCAGTCTATGAATTTCCTTTTGAATTAGATGGGTTTCTTGTATACAGCATATGGTTGGATGTTGTTTATTGATCCATTCTGCCAGTATAGTTCTTTTAATTGGTAACTTGAGGCCATTTACATTAATGGTTATAACTGATATATATTGCCTTATTTTTGTCATGTTATCTTTTTGCTGTTGGTTCTTTACCTTTCTCCTCTGTTTAATTGTTTGGCCTGCTTGGTGGTTTTATTCTGTTGGTGTTCCTGAAATTTTAGTCATTTTTATGTCTATCTAGAATACCTTTCAGTACTCTTTTTAGGGTTGGTTTGGTGGTCATGAAGCTCTTTGGCTGTTCTTTGTCATGGAATTATCTTATTTCTCCATCAGTTTTTAAGGATAGTTTTCCAGGGTACCTCCATTTGGGTTGGAAGTTGTTTTCTTTTAGGATTTGAAACACTTCACTCCATGTTCTTCTTGACTTGATTGTTTGTGTTAAGAAGTCTGCTGTGAGAATTCATGAACAAAATGCAAACTGCACGGGAAAAACTTCAAAGAATCAACAAATTGGATCTCACATTATTGAAAAGTTTCTGCACTTCAAAGGAAATCACCAACAGAGTGAAAAGAAAACCAACAGAGTGGGAAAGAATTTTAACCAGCAACCCCTCAGACAAAGGACTTGTGTCCAGAATATATAAAGAATTTAAAAACATCAAGCCCCCCAAATTCAAAGACCCTCTCCAAAAATGGGCATCTGAGATGAACACACAATTCTCAGAGAAAGATATACAAATGGCAAATAAATACATGAAGGAATGTTCACCATCACTAGTTATTCGAGAGATGCAAATTAAAACAGCATTGAGATTCCACCTTACTCCGGAAAGAATAGCTGCCATCAAGAAATCAACTGATAACAAATGTTGGCGAGGCTGCGGGGGAAAAAGGAACACTGCTCCACTGTTGGTGGAAATGTAGACTGGTGCAACCATTATGGAAATCCATATGGAGAATTTTCAGAAGACTAGGATTGGAAGCCCCATTCAATCCAGCTATTCCCCTCCTGGGTATTTTCCCTGAAGAACTGAAAAGTTCATATCACAGTGATATGTGTGCACCCATGTTCATAGCTGCACAATTTGTGATAGTTAAATCCTGGAAACAACCAAGATGCCCATCAACTGCAGAGTGGATGAAAAAGGTGTGGCGTTTTTATACGATGGAATATTACTCAGCTATAAAAAAGGATGACCTTGAGGCCTTCCTAGGCAAATGGAGACAACTTGAGACTATCCTCATTAGTGAAATAAGTAAGAATCATATTTATAAATATCATATTATGTCTCTGGTGTAAAAAGTAAATAAGAACTACAAGAGTAATAAAACCAAAATGTGTAATTGCTATTGTAAAAAAGAG
>PVLA01009900.1:0-69464 GCA_004027455.1 Hydrochoerus hydrochaeris
ACCAGGAAATTAAAAACTCCATTGAAAGCTGGCAAAATGCCTTAAAAGAAACTAAGGATAGACTATCAAAACTTGAAGACAAGTTTGCAATGTGTGATGATGAAAGGAAAGATCTCTTAAAAATAACAAGGAAACAGGCAGTAACAATACAAAGGCTAGAAGATGACAAGAGAATCTACAATTTAAGAATAAGAAATGTGAATGAAGAAGCAGGAATACAAACAGGTGAATTACAAAGGCTATTCACAGAAATAATTAAGGAAAACTTCCCAAGCATGGGAAAAGAAAATGACATCCAGTTGTGTGAGGCATACAGAACTCCAGCCGCCTATAACCAAAACAGATCTAAACCCAGATATATAATAATCAAGATACCAGAAATTCACTATAAAAACAAAATATTAAAAGCCGTCAGAAAAAAGAAACAGTAAGCCCATCAGAATCATGGCTGACTTCTTGACACAGACCATCAGATTAAGAAGAGCTTGGAGTGAAGTATTCCAAGCCCTGAAAGAAAATAACCTCCAGCCCAGATTGATGTATCCTGCAAAACTGTCACTAGAAATTAATGGAAAAACAAGATGCTTCCATGACAAAGAGCAACTGGGGAGTTTATGACCACCAACCCAACCCTACAGAGAATACTGAAGGACATTCTAGAGAGAAAGAGAAAAAAAATCAGGATTTTAGGAACAGTGGCAGAAAGGCCTCAATGAGTGGGGCAGGCAGTAGAATGAAGGAGAAAACTAAACAAAGGCAGAAAAGTAGCATAGCAGAAATGAGGCAGAGAAGGATAACTAGAAACTCTAACATAGATGGCCTTGATGCACTATATTGTTAATAGTGCACCAGGATTTTAAATCCACATTACTCACACCACTCTGCCTAGATGGATTATATTCTGTTCCAGTCATTCTACCTGTACTAGATTTGAAAGCACAGACAGTTATCCCAAAAATAACAGGATATAGTATGGTAATCATCCTTAATTTCCTATTAACTTAATCTAAAGCTCTGTAAAACCTACACTGTTTTACCATGACTGATCATGATCAAATCTGGTTTGTTGGATTGCTGTTTTATATTGATAGATTTTATTCAAAGCTGTTATGATTGATAATATCAAGTCTGAGAATATAGGCAACTGAACTAAAGATGACAAGATTCAGTAGAATATTCACTGTGGTAATAATCTTACCTGCCTTTGAAGTTTTATACTGTGTATAATGTTTTATTTTTACTAATATTGTTATGTACTGCTATATTCAACTATACTGCTATATTCAATTATGCTTGATGATACAGATAATTCAATTGGAGATAATAAGAAACAACACAATAATCATTGCAGATCAACTACTGTGGTTTTTTATGACTTTTTGGTTTCATGTTTTTATAGGAATTTGTTTTGTTTTGTCTTGATATGTTTTGTTTTTCCCTCTAATACAGAAAGGATAGAAATACATGTAGAGACTTATGCACATGTAGCTGTTTACACTCTCACTGTTTGAATATCTACTTTGTATGCTTTAATTTTGTAACTTGAACAACTGTTTCTAAGAAGACAATATGTAATTTATCAACTAGTGATTTCTTATTGTTTATCTTTTTTTTGAAATTCTGTATTATCTCTACCCTTTACATGCTTTTTTTCTCTTTAAATAAAAAAACAGAATATTGAAAAAAAAGAGCAAAATAAAAGACAAATGATAGGAAACAGGCAGATAGAGTTTTTGCAAGTGGAAGAAATGGAATGAGGAAAAAGGGGAAGGGAGGGTCATGCATTGGAAAAAAAAGAATTCAGATGTATTATGTACACATGCTAATTCCCCAAGATAAATGTAATGATCAAGTAATGTAAACAGCTACTAATAAAAATAAAAATTTAAAAATATGCATTGTAATAGCAGGAAATGAATCTATGATAATAAGGAAAAGAACTGAACTTTTTAATATGAACTTTTCTATTGGGGACATAAAGGATTTGAATATATTCATTACTTAAGCCAGTATACTTTTACCTGGCCAAAATATTGAAGCTCCTCTCTTATATCCTCAAGACCTAATGCAAGGGGTTCAATGGAAGCCATCTACTTGATGTATTTCAAATATAGAAACAGAGTCACAATACAAATATCTTTCTATTCAGTCCTTATAAATAATTATTTGCCAAAAATTAGTTTCACATTTGGAATTCTCTGAAATCTCAGCATTCTTAGGGTTATGCCCATGAGCTTGCTGTGGTGCCTGGCCTTGGGCCCTTAGATGAACCCTTAGTTTCTACCCCTAGCTCCTCCTTGCACTCGCGTGACTCCTCTGTGTGTGGGAAGACATGCTTGACTCTGCAAGGGTGAGTTCTGTTCATCTTTTGGTACAAAAATCTGCAGCGTCCACTTAGGATAAATACAGAGCCGGTGTGGTTCATCACCAACAAGGAGAATAGGGTTACCCAATCTTTGTGAGGTTCCGGATATGAGCACAATTCATTTGGGTTGGAATCTCTGGAGTCCCTGAGGCTGAGGATGTGATTACAAGCATAGGTGAAAGCTCTAGGTGGATCTGACTCCTTGGTCGGATAACTCCTCATCACAGCTAGAGAGGTCAAGCTACAGTTAGACCACAGTTGCAACCTAAAGTGCAGCCAAAAGCAGAGGCTCTTTATTTTTGGAGACTGGGGGTGTTGCTCCTTCAGATGCTGTTCAACAGGCTTCTTCCTCCCATCTTACTTTCCATCACAATGCTTCTGCTTTGCACAAACAGTTCCATTTAACCTGGGAACAAGCTCAACAAATTGCTAAACAATGTTCCTCAGGCACAATACATTTTCCCTCACTCCCTGTGGGAGTAAATTCTCAAGGGTTACATCCCAGTCATCTCTGGTAAATGGATGACACTCACATTCCTGAGTTTGTCTCTTTATTCTGGGTTCATATTTCATTGGATACTTTCTCAGGATTTAATTTTGCTTCTGCCCACACTGGTGAAGTATGACTAAACATTTCATTGCTCATTGCATAGATGCCTTTAGTACCCTTCACTGCCCATGGGCACTTAAGGGTGACAATGGCCGAGGTTGTATAAGTTCTTTCTTCTGAATGTTTTTGTAAAACTTTTCATATTTCCCTTACCATGAGAAATTTCTTATAACCTTCAAGGTCAAGAAATTGTTGAACATACTCGCTGAACACTCAAAATTCAATTACAAAAACAGAAGGGGGAACACTCCCCCCCAAAATCATAACTCATAGTAGACTTCACTTGGCAGTATATATTGTTAACTTTTTAAATCCTACTAGGGATGGGACTACAGCAGCAGAAAGGCAATTCAATCAGGTAAAAACAAAAAAAGCCAGGAAAGTTCCTTTGGAAAGATCTTCACACTGGATGATGGAAGGGACCCAGCCCAGTGCAAATTTGGGGTCAAGGGCAGGTCTTTCCAGAAAATGCTGAGTAACCTATTGGGGTTCCAGAGAATGCTGTCAGACTGTATCATGGACCCAGACCCATGTAAGTTGACTCCACCTCTCAAGAAGTTGATGCTCAGTTCTATGGCAGTGATGTCTCAGAGACCATGTCACAACTGATAGAAAAAGACCCAACTTGGGGCCAGTTAGAGGAATTGACCCAGGATGCCCAGGAGATGGTAATCAAAAATGGCAGTCTGAGGTCTGAGTAAGTGACAAAGTGCATGGAGATAACTGAGCTGAAAGCTACGTTAAAGAAAGAAACATAAAACTTACCAGTATTCTTAAGACAAAATAAAATATAAAAATTACCTATTAATTATAGATAAAAGATTTATTCCTTCCAAATTCTTCTTATAAGATATTTCTGCTAATTGACTTATGAATAATTCTGACTAGTCTGTTTATAATTACAAACTTCTAAAATTATAAAAGAGCTATTATAGTTCAATTTGGCCAAAAAATATTTGAGTGCACTTGTAAGATGTTAGTCTGTTTGTCTAATCTGTTAAGCTGTGTACTTGTTTGTCTATTTGTTCAACCAGTTAATAGCTGTTTTTCATTTGAGCTCAACAATTTTTTCTTTTCCTTTTTTGGTTTGAGTTTTTGGATTATTTGTTCAAAATTTAATTTGGTTTATAGATTTACAAAACATGCTACCACCTGGGTTGCAACTGGCCAAAATGACATCAAATTTGATTTTCTCATAGGTTGTCAATAAATTGTTAAGATAGTTAACCAAAAGTCCTTTAGGGTACCAAAACAAACAAACAAACAAACAAACAAAAAAACTAACCCTTAGTATGGAAATAAATTATTGGACAGGACACCAATTGATGAATAAGAAAGTAGCTGCCTAGAGATACTTTTCCAGTTTTTGTTCATTAACAGAAAGTCCATATAATCTCCATAACCTTATGGGAGACACCCCAATAAATGTTATTAAAATATATTATTATGATATGCTTATATTGGTCATCACCAAAAAATTAAGTTTTCCAGGCAATAAAATTTTTGATTTAGAGGTGCTCTGGTATAAAGGTTTTCATATGGCTGTGACAATTGATTTTTATTAATCTCATGGTGTATTAAATGTATTCATGCCTCCAGATGTACAGGTCTTCCAAAATGTAAAACAAGACTTGTTTATAGTTAATAGACTTTTCCTACAGATTCATACATCTGCCTTTAACAAAACTTATGTGATATACATCCCATTAAAGGTCAACAAGTTTGGTAAAATCTTCTTATCTACTAGATAGGGATGCTCTACTAAGAGGGCTGTTTTATGTCAAAATGAAAACTCAAGTGTGTCATAAAAATGTCATCATGGTTTTCCTGCTACTATATGATGAATGGCTTTTAACTTTTAATTTTCTATGTAAAATACATAACCATTGTCCGTTAACATTCTACAGTGATTTAACTTTTAAACATCCATGATTGGCAGGAAATAATGGCTCTATTTTGTATAATATTAAATCTCACTGCTCCCAATACAATGTAATGTCATTATCTTCTCTTCTGGATTTCAACAACTGAGGTTTAGAGATCAAAATCTAGAATGATAGATGGGATAGAAGGACAGCCTATATTTTGGCCCCAGCCCTCTAAAGTCATTGAGGACCCAGGAAATAAGAGAACTTCTGCTGTGACATCCTGTATCTCAGTGAATCCCCGGTCTTATGACCAAGGAGAATGTGGGACTACAGAGGAAAGTGATCATCAGTGTATAGTGTGCCTAAGGAAACTTACTAAGAGAGAAAAGTCTCCAAGCTTTTACAGAAAGCAACTTGGTCAAGCAATGGTCATGACTCATTCAGATGGCTGACACTGACAGAAGAACTAAGAGATGCTATACATGGTTCCAAGGTAAATCCTGAGGATACTTAACTGACCTTGGTAGATAGCAAGAGATTAATTGTAATTAATACAAATCTCACCTTACGTTGGTCTTTAACATCTTACAAAAAAGTATAACTATGAGGTATAAAACAATGCCTTAGTAATATGCTAGCTATGAAAGAAACTCAGATCATTAACACCTAACATTTTCTAGCCACACCAGTAATACACTACTATTATGGACTCATATGCTGTATAGGATTAAATTACAGAATATGCTATATAGGGTTAAATTACAAATGCAAGGAATTAAAATCCTTACACTGGAAATATTTAGCCTAAATGCTTAAGTTCCCTCAGAATAAAAAGTGTTTGAGAATGAGAAGGTTTTCTGCTGGTATCCTCCAAACACAGCTACTCCAACTTCAACTGACTACCCATTGCATGCAACTGCAAAACAGAAAAGGGGGAGATTTGGGGAGCAGCTGAGCTGGAGAACAATCACACATGTGGGCCTGGAACAAGGCCAGGCCCAAGAACAAACAGTGCCCAAGGTGGGCCATGTGAACAAATTGCTCCAGCTCCGTGAACGTGTTGGGCCCCGAAGCTACCATGAAAAGAAGTTGCTAGGCAGAAGGGTGTCAAGTGACAGCTACCTGCTGAGTGTATAGATAAACATGCTATGGAGGTAGGGCAGTTCCTTTTCTCCCGTTAGGAGACAGAGCTGACTTCAGCTTTCTGTATTCTGACTCTTCTCTTTATTTCTCTATCCTGCCACCATCCTTATGCTTGAGAGATGTGCTGGACACAGCACTTGGTCTCTGTCTTGGAGTCTTGTTCTTCCTCCTGCATTTTCAGGCACTGCTCTAGAACTAGGGATATGCCTCGGGGGCACACTGACTCTTCCTCATCCCAGTCTCAAATGCTCTACTGTCTGGGAATCCTCTCAGACATTCTAAAAAAAATGTTATAGGCAATAATGAAACATAAATATAAGTTTGTATTAGAGTTTAAATAACAAGCACTGGGAACACTAAATTGTGCATTATATTGGGAAAGAGGACAAGAACCAAGAGAAGAGGGGAGGCGAGAGTAATCTGAGGCACCAAGGAAAGAGTTTGCAAAATTGTTTTTTTCACAGTTGTACCTGGGCCCAGCTCTAGTAGTGACTGGTGCTCATAAGCTGCCATACAGCTGCCATTTCTTCCTCTCTTCAACCGACAGCCAGAGCAGGCTAGCGACATGGGCCCCTGGACAATGACCACTGATTTTTCTTCCAGGAGGTAGACATCTCCTAATCAAGTCAACAGACTTAGGAATAATAAATAATATTCCTAAAAACAGCTGTTTAGTAAACAGTGATTATTTATCAACACCACACTAATCGTACCCTATAAAGTTTTACAACTCCAGGTGAGTTTCATCACATCTAGTTTACAAAAGAGAGTCCACACTGAAGGAGTCAGAGTCGGTTACCCAACACTGCAGCGTCACCACCGTCCAGATGGTAGAGGAGTCGGAATTGTGCCATCGGTCTGTCTTATCTCAAAGTAATAATTTTTATTACTGGAAAAATACTGCCTTTCACATGTAGCTTCTGGTGTTGTTATATTTTATGTCTCTTGCCCTTAATTTTCTCATTTTAAAAATGCAAAGAAGTTTTACCAAATAAAAGATGTGAATGCAAACTGATTGACTCATAAATATAGAATGTATCACTCACTTCTCCTTCTACTCATGCCCTACACTTCTAGCTGTCAGTGTCTTGTAAATAATTTTAGCAGTCACATATAATGAAATGTAATACAGATTATAGATATTCAAAATAATAATTTAAAAGAACCCCTTACATCTGAAAAGCTTATCAGGGGAGAAAAGGAATTCACAGTTAATGTTTAGTATTACCTAATTTTTCCAGGTCTTTGTTGATATATTCTTAGGATAATAATTTGACCTTCCTCTTGAACTTTGATTTTTTTTTTTAATCTTTGGCCATATATTTTTAGGTTTTTGAATTCACAGGAAAAAAATTAACAGCATTCTCTGTGTTCCACAGCCTTCATTTTGTTCACATGTTCCTCTTTTGTCTCTTATCTCCCAGGCCACAAAGCAAACAATGAAAGTTTATTTTTTTATTTTCAAAAAATTAAAATGAGAAATTAAGATAAAAATTGAGGGGTAAGTGCAGCTTATTTTAAAAAATGCTTATGTAACTAAGAAAAAAGGCAAAAGCATCTCTCATTTACCTTCCTCCATTACACACCGACTGCTTGCTTTGTCCAGGAATCCCACCTGGGCCGACCCCATGGCCTGAGCTGAGGACGTGGGGGCTGCATTGGCCTTTGACCTCAATGCATCTCTCCTTCACACATTGATTTATCTTTTCTTTGCATGAAGCCATATATCCTGTCAGGGTAAAAGCTTTTTACATCTTCAATGTAAATAAAACTGCTCATTTTAACAAAACATCCCCAGAAGATTCTTTTAGGGAAACCCCCAGCCAGATAAAAATCTTTATGCAGTTTTTCAGGTCATGCTCTTAATCCAGCTGCAAGTAATTATTTTTCATGGTTGTTAAAATTTTTCTTGAAAATTACCTGCTTTAACTCGAGAAATCCCTGTTATAATTTAAAAAAATTTAGAGGTAAAGGATACCATTGAAATCTGCAGAATAAATGACTACTTCTGAACTAAAACTCTTCACCAAATGGCCATAGCCAATTCAGTGATTTAGATTTTACAGTGTGGATGGGGTTTGTGGAATATGGGGTGGCATCTGCAGGGGCTGCAGAGAGCTTCCCTAGTCTATACCCAATATTTCTTCATCCCGTGGGTAGCTATTCGACCCTTCTATACTATTAAAAACTTTTAGCTATTTCAGACCAAACTTGGCAAAAAGAAGCCAAGAAAGCAGGACAGTGGTTACCACCTTTTACAATAGGTTCTATTTTAGGATTGATAAAAGGTTTGCTTTTAGTATCAGTATAACAACATAAAAAAGCTATATGACCAATTAAAGATTTCACAAAGGAACTTTGCAAATCAGGTGCCATGAATATGTAATTTCATCCCCTGACACACACCCCACACCAAACAGCACTCTTACTTCCTGTCTAGTCTGTATATTACTCATAACTCCTACTGATAATGGAGAGCTTCCTGTTGGAACCACTGTCTCCTTATGTCACAAAATGAGAATCTTGTTGCATCTTCTTCTGAGACCGACAAGTAACTCTCTGCTCATAACTTCCTGTCACCTTCCACAGCAAGCTTCTGCACCCTGGCTACTCCAGGTTGGGCAGGAAGTCCCAGGGTGTCCAGAGTAGAAATGACAGCTATTTAATAAGTGCCTATTATGTCTCAAGGTCTGAAATTGGGTGATTTATCTACATTAACCTTAAAAATTCAATATTATTTTTGTAGTATGTACATAAGACTATTTATCTTGGGAAGGTTAATCCTCACAAAATATGTAGATGTTAAATGGCAACATTAGGATTGAAATGCCAGTTTCAGCCCCAAATCTAATACATTTCTCACAAAGTCCACTGCACACAAAAGTGAGTAACAGAAAGGAAGACAAGTATGGAGGAATGAGAACTGGGGACTAGGTGGAAATGGCTTAATTTCATCCTTCAAAAATTATGGAATTCACTTCCATTAAGTCATGATATGAGACTCATCTATTATTCACAAGTCTTACAATATTATTACCACATTTTTGGGGTTGTATGGCTGAGTTTGAAAATGAATGTAAGACTACAGGATTGGGGGAGAAGATATTTCATTAACTTTAAATATATTTTAATATCTCAGTTTATATTTTTTAAGGACATCCAGTTTACTTTTATTGTAACCCTGGGGCAAAGAAACTGCAAGTGTGAAGCAGCTAGGTGCATTGAGAGGACTAGGGCTTTCACAATGGCCTTGAAAATGTGAGAATCGGAGTGAATCACTGTAAAGGGACAGCCGTAATCACTTTCAAGAGCTGCCAGCTGGAATCTTAACTGGAAATTCTGCAGGAAGGCAATGAGTTCAAAATTGCAGGATCATTCATTCTTAAAAATTATTATGTAGCTGTGCTGTTTTAGTGCTGTGAAGATGCATGTCCATTTCCTCTTTTTGTGATTTACAGCTTTCCATTCCCATGAATGGTAGGCATTTTCCACAGAAAATAGTGCAACCAAAGGAAAGTTAATCTCACATCCACAGAGGGAATTCTATTTGTGTTTTTGAGAATCCCACCCACTTTGGTATTTCGGTAATACTTTCACTCACCTGCTTCTTTATTGTTGCATACTGTAATAGGGTGACACTTTTCCAGTTATGCTTTTTCATTATGTAAGTAACTACTCAGAGACACAGAGTGATTCTTAATGAGGAAAAAAGTTGCAGAGTATGGTTGCATGGCTATAAATTAAATTATCAAAATTTTAAATAATAATGATCTGGGTATTCACTTTTGCTCTTGGATTTACTTTGAAAATATATATTTAACAGGATTTCTGTAATACTGGTATAATGTATATTATAGTTACATTATTTTAAATTATTAGGCAGAACACAAAACCCACTCAATTCTCTAGTAGTTCTAAAATACTAGATTAAACATAAATGAGCAATATTTATTATAACTCTTACAGCATGTATCCAGGCTAGATATTTTAAAACATACGCTTTAATGTAGTATATAAACTTAAATAGGTGTTATATAAATGTAGGTTTAAAATGTTAGAGCCTTATGATTCTGTGTAAGAACAACTGTGTCCTAGTAAAACAAATTTCTGGATCAACTTTGTCCTCTTTGAACTCAAAACATGTACCTTTGTAATGTAAATGTGTCTTCTCTCCACTCATCACAACACATATATATCTAGTCATTAACTTTTTTTTTATTTAAAGAGAAAAAAAACAGGAAAAAGGTAGAAATATTACAGAATTTCAAAAAAAGAAGATAAACAGTAAGAAATCACTAGTTGATAAATTACATATTGTTCTTTTAAAAATAGTTTTTCAAGTTACAAAATTAAAGCACACAAAGTGGACACTCAAGCAGTGAGACTGCAAACAGATCTGTTCAACAATCCAACAAGAACCTAGAAATATGGTTATCAATCCCACACACCTAAACATACATGCAGCTATATCTTTTATAGCACTTCCTATTTCCACTTATTTTACAACAGCAATTATACCTTTTTAAAATTTTATTTAAAGAGAAAAAAAAGCAAAACACAAAAAAGGGTAGCAACAATACAGAATTCTAAAAATAAGAAAGAAAATGGAGAATGAGAAAAAGCCCCACTAAGAAATCAGTAGTTTATAAATTATATACTGTCATCCTGGATGTAGTTGTTCAAGTTACAAAGTTAAAGGGTACATAGTAAATATTCAAGCAGTCAGACTACAAGCAGTTCTGCTCAAAGATCCAGCAAAGATTCAGCAATATGGTCATCTATTTTACACACTCAAACATACATGCAGTTATATTCCATAGAGCACTTTCTTTTCCTCTCTTTTTTACAATAGCAATTACACATTTTGGTTTTATTACTCTTGCAGTTCTTATTTACTTTTTACACTAGAGACACAATATGATATTTATAAATATGATTCTTATTTATTTCACTATTGAGGATAGTCTCAGGTTGTCTCCATTTGCCTATGAAGGCCTCAAGATCATCCTTCTTTATAGCTGAGTAATATTCCATTGTATAAAAATGCCACATCTTTTTCATCCACTCTGTAGTTGATGGGTATGTTGGTTGTTTCCAGGATTTAGCTATCACAAATTGTGCAGCTATGAACATGGGTGCACATATATCACTGTGATATGAACTTTTCAGTTCTTCTGGGAAAATACCCAGGAGGGGGATAGCTGGATTGAATGGGGCTTCAAATCCTAGTCTTTTGAGAATTCTCCATATGGATTTCCATAATGGTTGCACATTCCCACCAACAGTGGAGCAGTGTTCCTTTTTCCCCTCAGCCTCACCAACATTTGCTATCCGTTGATTTCTTGATGGCAGCTATTCTTTCTGGAGTGAGGTGGAATCTCAATGTTGTTTTACTTTGCATTTCTCGAATGACCAGTGATGGTGAACATTTCTTCATGTATTTATTTGCCATTTGTGTATTTTTCTCTGAGAACTGTGTGTTCATCTCAGATGCCCATTTTTGGAGAGGGTCTTTGAATTTTGGGGGCTTGATGTTTTTCAATTCTTTATATATTCTGGACACAAGTCCTTTGTCTGAGGGACTTATGGCTAAAATTTTTTCCCACTATGTGGGTTTTCTTTTCACTTTCTTGGTGATTTCCTTTGAAGTGCAGAAACTTTTCAATAATGTGAGATTCCATTTGTTGATTCTTTGAAGTGTTTCCTGTGCAGTTTGCGTTTTGTTCATGAATTCTCTGCCTACCCTTATGTCTCCAAGACTTCTACCTACCTGGTCTTCCAGTAGATTCAGTGTTTCTGTTTTAATATTGAGGTCTTTGATCCATTTAGACTTTAGTTTTGTGCATGGTGATATGCATGAATCTAGTTTCAGTTTTTGGCATGTAGAGAGCCAATTTTTCCAACACCATTTATTAAAGAGATTATCCTTCTTCCAGTGGACATATTTAGTCCCTTTGTGAAATATCAGGTGGCTGAGTGTCTTTGTAGTTGTGCTTACATCTTCTAATCTGTTCCATTGATCCCCAGGTCTATTTCTTTGCCAGTACCAAGCTGATTTTATCACTGTGGCTTTATAGTACTGTTTCAAGTCAGGAATTGAGATGCCTCCTGCCCTGCTTTTGTTGCCTAGAATTGCCTTTGCTATTCTAGATTTCTTCTGTTTCCAAATGAATTTTAGTAGTGTTTTATCCAGATCTGTGAGGTATGTCAATGGTATTTTGATTGGGATTGCATTAAATTTGTATAACAGTTTTGGGAGTATGGCCATTTTCACAGTGTTGGTTCTTCCTAACCAAGAGCAAGGAATGTTCTTCCATTTTCTAATATCCTCTTCAATCTCCTTTTTCAGCATAGTATAATTTTCAGCATGTAGGTCTTTTACATTTTTAGTTAGGTTGAATCCTAAGTATTTCATTTTTTTACATGTTATTGTAAAGAGTAATATTTCCATAATTTCTCTCAGTGAGTTTTTTGTTTTTGTACCGGAATGCTATTGATTTTTGAGCATTCACTTTGTATCCAGGTATACTGCTGAACTTGTTTATTACCTCTAGCAGTCTTTTAATGGAGTTTTTTGGGTTTTCTATATAGAGTATCATGTCATCAGCAAATAGTGATAATTTAACGTCTTCCTTTCCTATCTTTACTCCTTTTATTTCTCTCTCTTGTCTGATTGCCCTGGCTAGTGTTTCCAGAACTATATTGAAAAGGAGTGGTGAGAGTGGACATCCCTGTCTTGTGAAAGCTTTCAGTTTTTGTCCATTTATTATAATGTTGGCTGTTGGTTTGTCATAGATGGCCTTTATAAGGTTGAGGTAGACACTGTGTATTCCAAGTTTCTGAAGGGTTTTTAACATGAACATGTGTTGGACTTTGTAGAAAGCTTTTTCTGCATCTATTGAGATGACCATGTGGTTTTTGTTTTTGGCTCTGTTGATGTGGTGTATTATATTTATTGATTTGCATATGCTAAACCATCCTTGCATTCCTGGAATGAACCCCACTTGGTCATGATGTATAATCTTGATGATTTGCTGCATTCTATTTTCCAGTATTTTGTTGAGAATCTTTGCATCAATGTTCATTAGTGAGATTGGCCTATAGTTCTCTTTTTTGGTTGGATCTTTCTCTGGTTTTGGTATCAGAGTAATACTTGCCTCTAGGAATGATTTAGGGAGGATTGCTTTCTTCTCAATTGCATTGAAGAGTTTAAGGAGTACTGGCATCAAATCTTCTCTAAATTTCTTGTAGAATTCAGCTGTGAATTCATCCAGACCTGGGCTTTTCTTTGTTGGTAAGTCTTTAATTACATTTTCAATTTCAATAGCTGATATTGGGTTGTTCAAAATTGCTATATCTTCTTGGTTGAGCTTTGGGAGTTCATATGTTTCTAGAAATCTGTCCATTTCCTCTGTGTTTTCCACTTGATGTGAGTAGAGATTTTCAAAGTAGGTATTCATGGTCTTTTGAATTTCCATGGGATCTGTAGTAATTTCTCCCTTTTCAGTTCTTATTGCATGAATTTTGTTTTTTTTCTTTCTTTCTCTTGATAAGGTTAGGTAGGGGTTTGTCAATTTTGTTTATTCTTTCAAAAACCAGCTTTTGATTCATTAATTCTTTGTATTTTTTTAAGTTTCAATTGCATTGATTTCCACTCTAATCTTTACAATTTCCTCTCTTCTATGAGCTTTGTGTTTAGCTTGCTCTTCTTTTTCTAGACACTTGAGATGGAGCATTAGGTTGTTTATTTGTGATTGTTCTGTTTTCTTGATATGTCAGTTTATTACTATATATTTCCCTCTTAAGACTGCTTTCATTGCATCCCACAGATTACAGTATGTTGTTTCTATATTTTCATTGAATTGTAGGTATTGTTTTATTTCTTCTTTAATTTCATCTGTAGCCCACTGGTTGTTCAAAAGGCTATTATTTAATTTCAATGTATTTATGCAGGTTTTACAATTTCTTTTGCCATTAATTACCAGTTTCAGTGCACTATGGTCAGTTATTATGCATGGTATGATTTCAATATCTTTGCATTTATTTAAGAATGTTTTATGGGATAATACATGGTCAATTTTGGAGAATATCCCATGCACAGCTGAAAAGAATGTGTATTCTGATGTGGTTGAGTGGAACACTCTGTAAACATCTACTAAGTCCAATTGCTCTCAGGTATGATTCAGTTCTGTTATTTCTTTGCTGACTTTTTGTCTAGCTGATCTATCTCTTTGTGACAATGGGCTGTTAAGATCTCCTGTTATAAAGGTGTTCTTGTGTATTTGGTCTTTCATGTCCATTAGTATCTGTCTTATATAGTTGGGTGCTCCTGTATTTGGCGCATATATATATTTATAATTGTTAGTTCTTCCTCTTGAATTTTACCACTAACAAGTATGTAGTGACCTTCTCTATCTCTTTTAATCATTTTAGGTTTGAAGTTCACATTGTCTGCAAATAGAATAGCTACCCCTATTTTTTTCTGGGTTCCTGTTGCATGGAATACTGTTTTCCATCCTTTGACTTTTAATGTATGAGTTTCCTTTTGGGTCAGATGTGTTTTTTGTATATAGCATATTGTGGGGTCCAGTTTCTTGATCCATTCTGTCAATCTATTTCTTTTGATAGGTGAATCCATTTATATTTATGGATAGCACTGATATGTACTGGCTCAACTTTGCCATGTTATGTTCCAGTTGTTTCTTTCTGCTTTTCCTCTTATTTAATTGCTTATCCTACCTGGTGGTTTCCTTCTGTTGTTGTTTTGGGGATTGTGGTCATTTTTATCTCTGTTTAGTACATCTTTCAGTACTCTTTCTAGGGTTGATTTGGTGGACATGAATTTCTTCAGTTGTTCTTTGTCATGGAAGTATCTTGTTTCTCCATTAAATTTGAATGAAAGTTTTGCTGGGTACATCAGTCTGGGTTGAAGGTTGTTTTCTTTCAGGACTTGAAATACCTCACTCCAAGCTCTTCTTGACTTGAGGGTTTGCGCTGAGAAGTCTGCTGTGATTCTAATGGGCTTTCCTTGATAGGTGAGTTGTGTCTTTTCTCTGACAGCTTTTAATATTCTGTTTTTATGCTGTATGTTTGAGATCTTAATTATTATGTGTCTGGGTGTGGATTTATGTTGATTGTGACTGTTTGGTGTTCTATATGCCTCATTTATCTGCATATCAGATTCTTTCACCATGTTTGGGAAATTTTGTGCTATTATTTCTGTAAATACTTTACGTATGTCATTTGCCTGCACTCCTGTATCTTCACTAATGCCCATTATTCTTATATTGTTGCTCTTGGCATCAACATGAAGCTTCTGAATTGTCATTTCATGCTGCTTTCTTATGTTTAAAAGTTCCATCCTTTCCTGATCACTAACTGTGATCCTGTCCTCAAAGTCCGAAATCCTATCCTCAGCTTCCTTTAGGCAGTTTTGCACGCTTTCAATAGAATTTTTTGTTTCTTGTATAGTCATCAACTTTTTATACCAACTCATAACATGGTTTCCTTAACAAGTCCATTTGAAGGTCATTAATGTTTTGTTTTCCATGTATTTCAGCCTCATACATTACTGTACATGGTAACAGAAGTTATATTAGATAGAGTGGTTTCATATTGTCTATATTATATTCTTGATGTTCATGTGAGTTATGGCTTTTTAAATGGGCCTGGGAAACTAGACTCTCAAACAGAGAAAACTTGGAGCACGTGTCTGATATGATGTTCAAATTGGCAATGATCTGTGGGTGAATTCTGAGGGAGGGTTGCAGGATGTCTATCTTAGAGGTGCAGCAGGACCCTTCACATCCTGCTGTCATAGCAAAGCTCAGGGCACTGCAATACTGAGATGTGACTTCAGAGACTAGAAGCACTTGGGACTCTGCATTTGCTGGTTCACAAACACCTTAAGTTCTCTCTCTCTGTCTCTCTCTCTCTCTGTGTCTATCTCTCTGTCATCTCTGTCTCTGTCTCAGCCTCTGTCTCTGTCTCTTCCCTATGGCACATGTACAAGGTCATCTGCTCTACCATTTACTAAATTTATTTGTTGACACATCTCCCTGAATTATTACATTTTCAGGACCCTCCTGTCTCAGCCTCCCACAGTTCTGGGATTACAAGCATGCATCACTATATATCACATTATTAGTCAGTCTTCATGTTGCTGGGATGCAATATCTGACACCTACAATTTAAAGGGGGCAGAAGTTTAATTTAGCTCATGGTTTTGGAGGACTCCATCCTTGGTTGGCTGGCTCCAATGCAGGAATGTCATGATAAAAAAGGGCTTGTTGGAGCTAATATACTTAGCTTACTGTGGCCAGAAATGGAGCAGGGAATGGTGCCAAAGAGGGACTGGATATAGTTCCCGGTACCTCTGTAATCCATGCAGACATACCCAGATGTGTGTTCCACCGGTCTCTCTGGAAACTCCCAAGCTAGTCAAGTTTGCACAATCAAGGTTAATCTTCCACATGTACCATGGATAATCTCAGGTGCTAAGGCAAGAGAGAGCATAAGCAACGCCAATGTACTTTCTGCTACGTGGATTGGATATGGCCACCATTCTGTCTCCTCAGCTTTCATTTCTCTTCTGCAAACCTTGTAAAATTGGCTTCTTTTTATCATACTTTCTAGTTTCCTTGATGATTGTGCCCTTTTGTTATGCCCCTTACTCTAGATCAAGTGAGCTTTATTTCCATCTTAGAAATTAAAGGAGAAAGAAAAGTAAGCCTATTGCCCTCAATGACAGAATAATTTATATTTTAATTAAGAAAGTACACTGAATTAGGAAAATAAAAGCATATTTTAACTTTTCCAAAGTTGTGATTTAAAAGTTAAAGCAGTGTAAATCCATTTCAAAAATGCTGTGAAGTTATATTGTTTCCTATTTTTTTAGAGAAGGGGAGCCTACTGCCTTAATTTAATGTCTTTATTAATCAATAACAGATAAGTTTTAAAGAGCAAAATCTCTGCTGCAACTCCTCTAAATTAGTTAGGATAATTTTATAACTATCAATTAAAGTAATGAAATGCACCAGAAAATGTTGCATTTTTCCAGAGAACTTACTCCCGTATCTATTAAAATACACATTTGATATAATCACTAAAGCACAATATAGTAAATCCACTGCACTCTCCTTTTACTTCCAAGACACACATGTGAAGTAAGGGGTTTTTTATATACTAATTTGTTATGGTTTATTGGCAAAATAGATAATTTTAAAATGTTTGTGTGGTATATGAAGTTTTAATATGTGAGCAACTTTATATGTGAAATCATTTACTGATTAAAATTAGATAAAAATAAATTTTGGTAAGGTTGTGAGTTCGATCCCTGGTATTAAAAAAAGTAAAATAAGCTAACATTTGAAGACATGTAAAATGTTATATTATTATTAAGTACCAAATACAGTTAATGTACTCTTTGGATTTTTACAAGATCTTCAGGTGGTCTTCAGAGAATCTGTAAGCTCTGTGAAATTTTAATAGAAAATGTTTGTCTATGTATGTGTTTATATTTTTTTCTGAAAAAAAAATCCTCCATTTTCATCAGCTTGTCTAAAAGGATTTGCGACCCCAAAACAGTTTAGGGTCACTACCTATCTGTCTCAATTATACAGTGCAAATTAAAAACAATAATAAACCACTGAAATGTTTATTTTTTCCAGAGAGTATGAAATAATAGACTAATTAGAATTTTTTTTTTATAAGGCAGGAATTGAGTTACCGAATTGTTCAGCATAGGAAACAAATATCTGTTCTTAGCAACTTGAAGAGAAACTTTTCCATGGACCTAATAACCTGAGAGCAGAGAGTTTAATCTCAGACAATGAACTGTAGTTGGAGATGTGCTCTCCTTGGTAAGGACCTCATTGAGAATGTAACAATTTCATAGTATTTTGCAATACTTTGCATAATATTTCTATTGAAGTTACTTTTTTCCTTCTTTGGTCAATGCTATATCAAATAACCAGCATTTTATGGCCAGCATTTAAATGTGAAATTGTTGGAAATGATTAAGTAGAAATTGCCTTTTGTCATATTATTTAAATATACAAATACAAGTATGTTTTCAGTTGCTCCATATATGTGACAGGATGTTAAGTTTGAATTTCAGGCAGATGAAAATAGAATTTATTAAGCATATTGTCCTTTTATTTGCTAAATCTCACAACTCTATATATGTTACGTTCTAAAAATTACTTCAAAAACATCAGAAAATAACCATTTTCCCTAAAATTTTAAGATTAAAAAATTTGGAAAGAAATTTCCTAGCAGTTAATATTCTCTTCTCACAATTTAAAAACTGAATACCAATGAATACATATAATAAAGAAAAAGTCAACAAAATTTAAATTTTAGGCAATACTTTTAAATGTATCATTAGTTTTGTTAAAAGAATAATTCAAACATCACACTTAGGAGACAGTGGGTTTTTTACATTATAAAACGCTGTGCTCTGAAATTGAGCTACAGTCCCAGGATTGGGACTGTACAAAGTCTATGTACAAGGAATTGCTTGTGATGGGCAGAATGTGTGGAGTATCAATGTTATTGAAGAGATTTATCATGATTTCATTCAGTATTATGCTCAATGGAATTTCCTTGATATGGATATGACTAGAAAGTACATTGGAAGAGTCAAATGTTGAGTAGTACTTGAAAATTGATGGAGAATGGATAAAGGAACAAAAGTAAACTCCAGTGGTGCAAGAGCAAGAGAAAAATAAATAGATTGTCATGACATCAAAGAGTTAAACTAGTAAGTTCAACTGCAAACATCCTATTTGGAAAAGTAAAGAAATGTGGACGTGGAGAGTGAAGAACCAGTCGGGAAAGGGGGCAGAGTAGTGGGGAGGCAGGTTTCATGCAGGTACTGATGCACAGTGTAAGATGGCAACCAAACGAGTGACTGCACGTCACACTGTGGATGTGACAGTTGTTAGCAAGTGGTTGTGTGTGAGCGGAGTGATGATTAATACACCACACAGTGTCAGCTGCCAGGTAGTTTATTAAGAGTATGTGTTTATTGTAGCAAGAAGTATGCTGCCTGTAAAAGCCAAATAACATTATTAATTGGACACAGAATTGCATGCTTGGCCCATTCCTTTTCTTTTTGACTGGATGAAAAAAGGTGTAAGTTTTGTATCATAATTTAGAGTATAGAATGAAAAAAGTGTTCAAGAAAGAGGGATGGAATGCATGAATGAATTGTAAGAAACTTCAGAGGTATTAAGTATTACACTGAAACAACTCCACTTTCTAAATAAAAAACTGTCCCCTCTCTCTATATTCATAGAAGCTCAACTAACCTGTTGTAGTCAGTGAGAACTACTAGAGAAAAGAAAAAAACCTCTGCACTTTGAATATCATTTTCAAGATCCAATGCCAATATCCATTATTAAAGATTCAGCTATGTATATGCCTTCAATACAGCCAGAAAATTTCCCCAACTCAAACTCAAATGATAAATTGTGTTAAAACTTTAAAATTTAATGTGAAATAGTTTTATTTTAAAGAGCAATAATTTAATTTGAAAAAGAATGGACTAGGTATAAAACAATCCATGCTGAGGTAATTATAAAGAAAACCACAAATAATGCATGATCATATGTGCTTTAAAAATCCATAATTCTTTAAGACCAAGAACAAATGCCCTTCACTGAGGTTTCAGAGGCGTCCTTCTGGCTAAGATGCAGTTGGTCACCATACATATTTCTTTAAACTGCTACTGGGTACCACAATATCTTTTGCAGAAATTATCTTTATTAGAATTGCGTGAATCATAATTTAATTTGTAGTAGAGTAATCTTGTGGTCATGACCTTAGCCAAGTGATCAAAGTTAGTGTTAGTACTGATTATGATATTTCAAGAAAAAAATCTTTCTTCTGAGTTATCCTGGTTATACTGAGCAATTAGAATCTAATCATAAGCAAACATTTCAAAAGCCCTAAATTTTATCAAATAACTTCTCCTCCCATTTCTATATCAAGGTTACAAAAATAAGAAATAGAGAAGAACTGTGCCAGACTGAAAGAGAATAGAAGATGTGAAAACTAAAGCTAACATGGAGTCCTGAATTTGATTTGGGGTCAGAAACACTTTTAAAAACTTTTTGGTATGGTGGAACTTACTGGAATTATTGCTAACATTTGACAAAAGTCTGTAGGTTAAATGGTGATTTTTAAAAAATCAATCTTAGTTTCCTGATTTTGATGGAGTCTGAGTATGTAAAAAAGTGATCATCTTTAGGAAAAAATAGTAATTATAAAAGTGATCATCTTTAGGAAAAAATAGCCATAAACATGAGCCAAGAATAATAATAATAGCAAGAATGAAAATGAGGAAAATGGGTTTAAGTGTGGAGAGTGGGAGTTGTGGGGGTGAGGAGGGGTTTAAGGAAAGAGGCAGGCTGTGTTGTGTACCTACGTGCACCTCCCTGGAGAGAGATGAGTGTCAACTTCATGTACCGCAAACACCTGCTAATGCAAAAGAAAAGAAAAGAAAGTAAAAAAAGAAAAGAAAAGAATGCATCATGTCTGCAATTTACTCTGTGGTGGTTCAGGAAAACATTGCATGTACTCTGTACATAAATATAAACAATGAGGAAAATAGAATTGCATAAAAACAAATACTACTTATAGGAGAGAGAGATGGGGAACTGCATGATGATACGTTAGAATTCTTCGGACTATTCTTGTGTTTTGTATACATCTAAAATCATTTTAAAACAAGAAGTTAAACAGCTAAGCTCTTTGACATGAAGCACACAAGTCTGAAAACAGATTCGAAACAACAAACTGAAACAAATTAAAGTTCATTTGTCTAGATAAACACATGGGCTGAATCCTCACTGATTTTTTTGATGGATCTCAAAACAGGAACAGGCATTTGGAGTCTCACGGGTCAGCAGAATTCTGTGATTTTGGTTTGGTTTTTATTTATACTCTCATGGTGAGGTTCTGGTTTCTAATTCATATACAACTCTGAAAACTCACCATGATTCAGAGATTCTCGTTCGTGTTACCCAATTTGTGAAACTGAATTTTGAAATTCTGTGTGTCACAATGCACAGGATGGTGCCAAGCCCGTTTTACCAGATCCTTGTTGAATATTAAGAACAGCACTGATCTGCTTGAATAAAAATCAAACACGAATAAAGTTAGAGGATGTACATGGAAATAATTTTTGTGAAACAAAACTACCATTTTGTTAAATAATACATTTTCAGATAATAAAATATGGAGCACTATGAGACGTTGGGTCTTGTTTCTGTCACATCAATTCTATAGCAATACATTAAAGGGAAAAAATACAAAAATGACTCTATTTAGTCTTAGTATTACCATTTTAGTAAAACAAACTTGACAAATAATTATAATATTACACAGTGTTCAAATGTAGAAAACCATGTGATTCATCCAAGTGCCTAAATTAAAATTTTTTATTTTATTTGTGCATGTTTGCAATACATGGTTTACATTCATCTTTCAGAATAGGTATAAACGCATAACACATCTTGCTACATTTCACTCCTTCTCCCTTCCCTGTTGCCTCCTGCACTCTGTCTCTGGATCCCCTTTCCACATTTTCATTATTACTTTTACCACTGTTATTTTTATTTAGTGTTTGCAACATATAACGTTTGCATTCCTTGCATGGGTGTTTGGTACCTGTACTGATCCATCTTAAATCTTTTAATTTCCCCTCCTCCTATCTCACCCTCTTCTTCCTGTTTGCAAAAGATCTATTTCCTTCTCTCCTTCTATCCTTAATTTTGCTCTTTATCTGCTCTCCACCTTAGTTAAATGAGAGACACCCTACATTGGTTAGCTTTGTGTGACTGATTTACTTCACTTTATATTTTCCAGATGCATCAATTTTCCTACCAATAGCTCAGATTTGTCCATCTTTAGAGACAAGCAGTGTTCCTTGGAGGCGCGGGACTCTGCACATGTCTATGGGAAAGTTTCCCAACAGTTGCTACTTATTACAGTCAGTGGTGCTTCCTCGGTTTCTTCTTCCCCTCTCTCTTTTTCCCTCTACCTCCTCTTTTTCGATCATGATCTACTTTTCACATCATACCGGATCTGGGTGAAATTTATAGAATTGGTGTAATTCAAATAATAACACTTGCCAGATTTTTTTTTTTTGCTCACTTTACATAGGATGAAAAATTCTGATTATGACAGTAAATGTAACTTCACCAGGTCAAAATGCCTTTTAATCTTTAAGGAAAAGGATGAACATTTTGCTTTCACAATTTCCCTTTGGTCTGCCTTTTTCAAACAATGTGAGCACAGGATAGGAATTACTTCTTCAGTTATAATTCAAACAACCTAACAGGACAAATATTCAGTCAGTAGATACAAAATTTTCCACTGGGTGATACTTCTTAGCTAACTCTATGGGAATTTGAATGGGCTATCCTTTGGCTTTCCACATTTAGAAATGAATCCAAAATGAGTAGAAAATCTAACATACTGGCCATAGTAAACAAGGCCACAGGATAAGATATTTGAAGACAGTGAGAAGAATGTTTTGTAGGAAATCAAATTCTTAAAAATTTTGCAGCAAAGCAAGGGAATTTAGCAATGTATCTTGTCAGTTTTGAAAAAGAAGAGACTAAGTTTGTAATCTATTTTCCTAGAAAAGGTGATAGATTAATGAGAAGGAAAGTCAAAAGAGAGGGGTCATAGGAAGAGTTGGTGAGAAGAGGAAGTAGAGACAATAAGAGTCAAAAAAACTTTCCTCCAAGATTACCTACAGGCATCAGTTAGCATTTTTCTGAACAATTTTATCGGCCAACTGTTCATATAACTAATAAGAAGCCTTTCTGTGTCACATTACCCTGAACCAAATTATTCTTCCTCAGTGACCCAGTGCATATATATATATCGCAGTCTGCTAAAAACATGAAAGATAAGAAAACTATGTGCAAAAAAGAAGTATTTCCTTTAAAAATCATTTCTATACTATTTTTTCAAGCAAAATGATTGAGGATATATATGTATATACTACCAAAGTCCCTGAAAAGACTATTGCATGATATGTTTTAAAAATATGTCTCAATATAATAACATTTTTTTCCAGTTTATATTTAATGAGGCGTTGACTAACTAATCAAGACAATAGTAGGAAGGACTCCTCCAAAGATAATTAATTTATGCAAAGTGTTTCCTCTTTGATTCTACATGTCATAGATAGGTTAAGACCATTCTTTGCACCAGACATAGCAATAGAATTCACCCTTTTGTTTCCATTTTCTTAGAAGAAAAGCATTACTAGCAAGCTTTGGTTTTTCAACAAATATTATTTCCTGTGAGAATTCTGCCTTACCCATAAGGTACTTAGGACTCTGTGCTAGTTTGATCTTCATTTGGGTTTATGTTGTAATAATGTACTTATTTCTGTCTTTATACAGTTGACAAGAATCTAACTTGAGGTAACTATTATTTATTTAATCATTTCTCTACCATTGAATGTTCAGTCCTATCCTAATATCCTAAATAGCAGTGTTCAATAGGTCATAAACTCACCTGTGAAATGAAACTGACTCTGAGA
This sequence comes from Hydrochoerus hydrochaeris, assembly GCA_004027455.1. NCBI lineage: Eukaryota > Metazoa > Chordata > Mammalia > Rodentia > Hydrochaeridae > Hydrochoerus > Hydrochoerus hydrochaeris. The sequence continues at coordinate 23,553 of PVLA01009900.1, forward strand.
ACATACCACAGAGGGAATGAATCTGGTTCTGTGAGGCAGAGACCCTGTGAGCTCCTCACCTTCGCCACTCTTGTCTACTCTTGACTCTTACACGGTGACAGCGCTGGACACCATGACTTCCATGGTTCCTGCAGCTCTGTGAGTCTGTGATTCCCCCTCTGTGTCTACCCAGATGCACAGACCAAAGTTGTCAAAGATAAGCCCAACGTCTAGGGTACTGTGGATGTGCATAAAACATTAATTAAATGAATAAACAAAGGGGCTCAATATAACTTAAAGCTCACAATGATTGAATTTGCTCCTCCGTTTTCTTAAAATTCTTTCCCCTCTAATTCTTCCCATGACAGACTCGTTGCTCCTATTGAGCATCACTTAATCTGTTTATTTCTTGTGACCAAAGGGAAATAATGGAAAACACTATTAAATTCAGTTCCTTTAAAAAATAAAGCTGAGGATGGGGTAGAACTCTTGCTTTGCTTGCAGAAGGCCCTGAGTTCAACCTCTAGCACCACATAAATACAGTTCTCTGCTTGCCGCTTCCAAGAAGTATGTTTACCAAATTTCTCCAAGATATTGTTTCTTTAGTTGTCCTAGAAATTATTAACACATTATTTTGACGTAATGACTTGAACAATGTACCTGTAGATGTCAAGCTTTCACGTGTCGTGGCTGAATGATTAAAAGGTAATGTTCTCCGGAGACTGAGCAATAACTGAAGATGCTGAGTTTATTATTTGAAATACGAGCTCACTTCCAGGGACTGACGTGTTGATAGCATTTGAGTGGGTTATTAAATGCTTACTTTAAAATATATAAAAATAATCAGTTCGACTTTTGGTCCAACAAAGTAAATCTATGGTAATATATATCACTTGATGCCTCCATCAAAGTATTAAATTTATCCTCAAAAAATTGAAAGATTTAGAAGCTTCTAAACTGTGGTTTTTATTTTTTGATGGTCTTGACAGCTGTTTTTGTTTATTTGTTGGCTGGTTTTTAAATTGTCACTCCTTGGTGCTGGGGGAAAGGACACGTTTCCTCTCTCTTCTTTTTATGCAAGCTCCTTTTCATCCCTGTGGGTAGTAATGGTTCACTATTACCTCAGTGCTTATTAATTTTACAAAGCTTCATCTTGGCATTTTCATAGACCCATTAAATGCATTTTGGTCTTAACAGTTTTGAGGGGAGTCAGAATTTTACAGCATGTCTTCAATTTGTGCCTGTCTGATGTTTTCAAAAAGCTAGACTAAGGTTACAGTTCTGAGGAGAAAGACTACAGAAGTGAAATGCGGTTTTCCAGCAATGTGTTCTGTTCATCACAACAGGACACTACTTCTATCTAATGAGCTGGAATTATACAGATTAATATTACTAATGGAAAATAATGCCTATAAATCTGTTTACCTATTTAGTCTCTGCTTCCCTACAACATAGCAAGTATATTTCATGAAAGTATTTGGTTGTCTTGTCTGTCATTCTTTCCTTGGAGACTTGAAGAGCATCATAGTAGGACTGGGAAATATATGCTAAGTGGGGGGAATAACTGAGTCAATGTATTGTGTAGAGGTACAGAAACCTTCCTAACTGCAGGTGAATGCTGTGGCTACCAGGCAGAGTACCATACCAAGGTGTGTTTTGAATTTGGGTTATTGTGCCAAGGACAAGTTACCCTTTGAGTTTTAAACCAATACAAATCAGCAGTAGAGAATGGCTATCAGTCATTTACAGAGGAATGCTAATGTGAAAGGTGTTCCAAGACTGGAATATTCCTTGTGTCAAAGGAAGATCAGAGTTAAATGCAGTCATAACGAGTAGCATGAGTCCTTGGAGAGGAATAGAAAATCAGTATTCAGTCAGAGCGAAGAAAACAGGGAGAATGTTACACCAGGCGTTGCATATTATGATTTTAAAGAGTTGAAAAGCTAAACCAATGAGGTGGAAATTTATAACAGCAGCACGGTGCTTCCCCATAAGTAGCTGTAGAGGCGGTTTCCCTAACTGTAGCCCATGATCCTGTGTTCCGGAGCCATGGTGGGCCTGAGGCTGTTGTTCTTGGAGCTGGGGTCTGATGCGTATGGATGAGCTTACTGTAGCTGCTCCTGTTCCTGTTGCCATCACTGCTGGAAGCGCAGGAGAAATGCAACCTCCTCCCTCTGCCTTCTTTCAGTCTTCTGTCAGGGTCAGTCTTCCCAGTGACAGTAGATAGCTGCTGTTTAGCAGAAGTGATACATTCATAGGTCTCCCATGCAGAGATAAAGAGGAGGCTGTGTCCAGGAATATTACATGTTGAGTAAAGGAAGCATGACAGAAACATAGCTAAGATTCTATATGGTCAGTTAGGAAAAATATGAACAAGGCATAAAGTAAAAAATAATGGCTATGCTAAATGTTTGGGAAACTCAAAGTACACATGATACAAGCCCTAGCTATGGTATTGGAACAGACACATGTGTAACTGAAAATATGCAAATCAGGTAGTGGCTTTTGTGGCCTAATAACACAAGAAATAAAGTAAAAAGTGAAAGTCATTAACTCAAATTGAGGGAACATCTGGTTAAAAAGGTTGCATTCTGTAACCAAACTGATGATGTTTAAATTCTGATTTTGCTACTTTATTTCTGTGTAAACTCAGGCAAGATTTTCAACCTCATTATGTTTCAGTATAATAATTGTAACCAAAAGAATAATTGTAAATATAACGGCACCAAATCAACAGATTCTAAGTAGGATGGCACTGTACTAAAATAGTATAATACTCATGATGCAAAAGAAAAAAAAAAAGAGACCAATAAATGTTTGTTAGTTTCTTGCAGATGATGGGACTAATTGGAAGAAATGCAAGAATAGAAGTTGGTTCTGTTCCAGTTCTGTATGGCTTGTCACATTGTCTGCCTTGATTGTAGACAGAAATTGTCCTATGCAGGTATGTCTTCCAACAGAAACTCAGAATTTAAAAATTAAGAATGAAAATATGGCATCTAATAGAAAGTTTAGTTTTAGACTTAGCAACTTTATTTTATGGAAAATCTGAAGTATATTAAAATTCTACTTCTGGTTGCTCCCAAGTGCATTTAACATTGGAAATATCCCGACTTGCTAAAAGTTAAATAGAAGTATCAAGTTGTTCCTTTGCCTACTAAGAGGTTATGGAAGGTTAGACACATAACAAGCTCTTAAATATTATATTTTCCAACTTTCTTTCTGCAGTCCAGTCTGGGGGAACCAAAATAAAATGTATAATAGCTAACAAATATTCAGCAAAATATTGGGAAAACTGTATAAGAGGTCTTCCTTTTCTGTAATTAATAACTTAATCTTTTTGCTTATGTCTCATATTTATTTTATTCCAGATCAAAAGTGTTTCCTTTAATTTTTTTTTCCATGAGGTGTAGTTTTTTTTTCTTTCTTCCTCTCTAGTGCTGGGTGTAGAACCCAGGGCCCCATTCATGCCAAGAAAGTTCCCTACCACTGAGTTACTCTCCCAGCCAGACTTTTCAAATTAGTATTTTTCACACTTGTGTTTGGTTAGAAATTATTTTCCTTGCCTCTTATTTTAGTGTGGATCTTTGCTTTTTACGAATTTTTGTATGAAAAGTTTAGTAATTTAAGCATACATTTATTTTATTCTTGGAACACTTATGAATATGTTCATTAACCCAATTTAATTATTTATAATTACAAACTAATTACAATAAAATCAATTTTTAAAATTCCAATATCTCAGCTAACATCTTAGTCTTAAACTCAGTCAGGGACAGAAGCTGGAGTTTGAAACATTACTAGAAGTGGAGTGAAAGGATTAAATCTATTCCATGAAAGCAATACATTTTCCAGAAAGTATACAAATTTAAGCATCATTCCTTTTAATGGTATCGAAGGGTAATTTTTGTGATATAAATTAGCTATTATAATCAGGCAATTTGGCCTCATCTCATATATATGTATATATATATATAAATATATATATGTAAAATAAATAATAAAGCAAATTTTTTAAATGTCGGAAGAATTTAGATATGATTTAATTAATTATTAATGAAGCAAAAAGAAATAATGCTGTTTAAGGAGTTAGCAAATAAGGTTATGAATTTTATAAACAGTTGAGTAATAATTGAAGCATTGCCTTCTGTGACCCACCCCAGTGAAGACTTTCTTCAATGATTTTCTTAGGAAGACTAAGGCGCCATTTTTTTCCACGCTGTATTGTACCACTTCTGACTTACTTTTAGCATACAGCCTGCCACATTGATTTACTGCCTCTGTCTTCCTTTTATTGACAGTGAGATCATTAGGATTAATGCATCTTTTCTTTGTTTACACATGTATATATTCCCTAATTCTTGCATCCATTCAGACTTCCATGTATTTGTTTTTGGATTTAGTAGATGCTTTCGGGGCGCTAACATTTCCAGGGATGCTTCAGCTGAGTTGCATCCTCACTGAGACCTAGTCTAGCAGTTGAAAGTAGTTATGAGTACTTTGTACTTGAGGTCCACTATGACTTATAAAGTAGCATGCCAGGAAATCAACATGGGGGACAAATATCAAGTAGTTGCTACAGTGGATTGCATATAAGCCTCATGGTCCAAGTCTCAGGAAAAATAGTAAATCCTCAGATACTCACTAAGCTTTACTTTGCCTCCTCTGACAAGTGCTACGTTACCTTGCATTGAAATAGAGGAAGCTGCCCAGGTCTGTAAATATTTTTCACATCTAGCATCCAGGTTATGTATGGTGGCCTTAGATAGCTTTTGCAACTAGAAACCAAAGGAATTAGGCATCCAAGCTTTGATTCTGCTTTCCATTTTTACCATATTTGAGCTCAGAACCAGACATTTAAAATCCATTAATAACAGTTTGCATTGAACATTTGTTTAACAACTCTTCACATTTTACTACTGGATCTTATGTTTTCCACTATGGATTTAATAAAGAATGAACATGGCATCTCCTATGCTCACTCCTTCTACTATATTGGTACAAAAAAAAAGTTCTCCCTTGAACTCTAGGTGTCTAACCTCAGCTTTGCAAATATTTTTCAACCAGTGTTAATGTTTTGCATGCCCTTTGATCCAAAAGATGCATTAGCCTAACATGGCCAAGTTTCAGCCTTTGAACAAGAACTTCTAATGAGTCTACATAATATTTTAATATCTCTCTCAACGGGAATCTGACTTCAGACAGTCATGACCTCAGAGACCTTGTCTAGCCAATATTCTTACCAGACAAAAAAAATCTTGTTGATGTACATGAAGCCTCTGGACCAGTTCATATTCAGTGATTCCAGAGCCCCTGGATGCTTCTTTCATCTTATCTCAGCTGCACTTTACCATTGTTAACATTACATCTTAATAATTCTTCATGATAATACATGTTGCAATTCTTAGATCAATCCTCGGCCAAACAAAAATTAAAACAAAAAGCTTGCTTGTATTTAATCCAAATCCTACCTGCATCATAAATTAATTTATAGTGGAAAGCATATATTTTGTAAAAAGAGACCCATGTACTCAAAACTTGTCTCAGGCAAAGTACAGCAATCTATTTTGTGAGATCGAACTCCTGGGTTTCAAAAGAACCTTTGAAGTAAAGCTATATTACAGAAGATGTGACCTCATGGCAATGAAACTTGAGAAATAAAATACAGCACAATTCAGTGCTGAGAAACCACTGGAGGATATTAAGTATGAAGAAGAATTATCTGACATGTTTTCATAAGGTTAATTGTAAATTCAAAGGAAATTTATTGTGCCTATTAGAAAACAACTAAAACAACCTAATTCAGGTGATAAAGTCAGCTGAAAAGCAATTGAATTCTAGAGGTAATCATGGAGAGCAGGCAAAATGTGCTAAGGGATGTGGTTGTGAGGGAAAAGTTAGACATCACAAGTTGGGTGAATAAAAAGTTAACCCAAAGTGTTCAACTTGAGTAACCAAAATACAGAGGCACAGATTTTAAATGGTAAAGACTGTGGAAAGATACATTTGGAAGAGAGCATGAAGTTTTGATTTTAGATTAGTTGAGCTTCTCATGTATATTAAATATCCAAGTGAAAATGTCAAATAAGTATTTGTATATGGTCAGTATTTAAATATGGTAATCGAGTTGAGGGGAGTGATCTAGACCAAATGCATTCATGAGACGAATGTCGTAGTAGAGGTAGAACTGAAATCCACATGATCAAACATGCTGCTAGAAAAAGAGGATAAAAGCTGATTGCCAAGTCCTTTCCCTTCTTATAAATTGGGGAGATCAGGGATAGTCTCATCCCAGAGACTGAGGAGCATTCAGTGAACTCTGAGAAAAACCAAGGGATTGTGTGGCATCCACACCAGAGTACAGAATGTTCTGCAGCGAGGGAAAGTGACCAGTCTTGATAAATGCTACTGTTCAGGCAGGTTAGTATGCATATAGAACCAATCAGTAAATTGCAGTGAGTGGCTTGTTGGTGATCTTCAAAACATTCTACATTTTACAATGGATGCATGTACAATTGGTTTTCTATAGAAAGGGCTATGATCTCAACAAATATTTCAGATGTTCTGAGTGAAAGAACTTCTGTGGGAATTGTCACAGTCCATGTGTAAACCAATTGGATTTTAGTTGTTACCTTTAAGATTTTGGTGTCAAAGAATAAACCCTGTGTTTCAGTGAAAGCTACATTAATACAGTGAGATATTAACTGGTAATATTACAAACTGCAATAACATAAAGAAGAAATATTTATTTTATTTTTTCCCATAAAAGCCTAGAAAGGCACTTAGCATTTTCTTGAAGGCTGTAAACTGCATTTTTCCAACTTGTAAGAATTTTGTTTTTGACCTGATTGGTACATGAACTTTAAGTTTTTGTTATAGTAAATTTTATGCATTAATTCGTCTGACCAAAGGGATGCTTTGATAGCTGATAACTATTTTTTCTGGGTATATCTGTAAAGATGTTTCTGGAAAGAATTAGCATTTTCATCTGTAGACTGAGGAAAAAAGAGAAACCTCATCTATGTGAGTGAATAGTAGTCCATCTGTTAGACTTGAGTAGAACAAAAAGGCAAAGGAAGGAGGGACTTGATGTTTCTGTTTGAGCTGTGTCATCAGAATCTCATGCCCTTGAACTCAGAGCAACATGTAGTTGGGCAGTCCCCATCTTCTAGAACTGTGTACCTTAACTGAAATACACCACTGACTTTCCTAGCTTTGCAAACAGCAGATCATGGGCTCCTTAGACTTGGTATTGCATCAATCAAACCCTACAGTAAGTCCTTTACATTAAGACTGATCTTTTGGGTTTTATTTCTGTGGACATTTATAATACAACTTCTGAGAGTTAATTTATTTATACTCAACATTCTCTTAACAATTAAAATAGATACAATTAGACACACATTTCTGATCAGTGATCCAGTTATACAAACCTCATCAGTGAATGAAAATTTTAGAACATTCTTTGGTACAATTGAAATGCACATTTAAAAGTAGTTGCACAGGTGATGTGGGAAGATGGCAGATCAGTAAGCAGCAAAATAGAGAGCCTCTCTGAGAGACACCTCAGGTACTGTGATGAGACATCGTGGAGAAGACCAGATGGAGGGGAATGGATCCTCTCGATCCAGGAAAAAACTGAAGGGAAAAGGGAAATGAGGAGAGAAAAAAGGGGGGAAAAGAAAGAAAAGAATGTCTTAGAGTGAAGACTGTAGCCAGATGTGCTCTCACCAGAGCTGGTCCCATTGTGTACAAAACACTACTGGAATCCAAAGATGCGTGGTTGCAGTGAAGTTGGCAGTTGGCAAGCCTGAGGGTCTTGGCAGGAGGACGTGGTCATGGAGGAGGGTGGCAGAATGGAGAATGGCACTTGGCTCGGAGATCTGTGCCAGCTTTCAATGAGTGTGGGGAGGTTGGTTCTCCCATGGGAGTGGGTGACTGGCTGGGCGACATTTTGGAGTTGGGCAGGATAAGCCCAGAACCAGAACTGCAGTGGCTCCAGTCAGCCACTCCTAGCACTGAGCAGATTGGTGAGAATTTCTTGGACTGAGTCCTGCCCCTGTGCATGAGCCAATAGCCAAGGAAGAGGTCTCCATGAAGCTATCCCTAACCGGCCCCATCCACGCGTCACAGACTAGCGTGGTGAAGACTCCCAGAGCTTGACCAGCTCAGAAGGGAGAGGCCAGCCTGACCCATCTCTGCTTGTACTTCATGGTCATCAGCAGACTGGGGAGGGCAGCAATCCCTAACCAGCATGCTTTAGAGTAATCGTAGCCAATACAGGAAGTGCTGGGGACCCCCATTAGCCACTCATCTGGAAGAAACTGGAAACATGACAAGACGAAGAAACAAAAGGAAGTCTCCAAACACCAACCCAAATAATGTCGGTCCAGGAGAGGTAAACACAGATGAGTCAGGGGTTGCACATCTGCAGTGCCTGAAAAAGCAGCATCTGACATAAAGAATTATCTTCATGACACTATAAAAGAACTAAAAACAGAAATTCTAATACAAGTAAAGGAAGATATAAGAAAAATAATAAAAGAAATGCTATGTATCTCTCAAGAAGACACAGATGGAAGAATGGTGGGGCATAGAAAAAGGAGAGAAACCTTCAGTGAAGAATATAAAAAAAATCTAGAATACATGAAACAGATTCAAAGAGATTACCAGGAAAATAAAAACTCCATTGAAAGCTGGTAAAACTGCTAGAAAGAAACTAAAGATAGACTGTCAAACCTTGAAGACAGGTTTTTAATGTGTGATCATGAAAGGAAAGATCTCAAAAATAACAAGGAACCAGGAAGTAAAAATGCAAAGGCTAGAAGATGACAAAAGGATCTATAACTTAAGAATAAAAAATGTGAGTGAAGAAGCAGGGGTAAACACAAATGAAATACAAAGGCTATTTACAGAATTAAAGGAAACTTCCCAAGTGTAGGAAAAGGAAATGATATCCAGATGTATGAAGCGTACAGAGCTCCAGCCAGCTATAACCAAAACAGATCTACACTCAGACAAATAATAATCAAGATCCTAGAAATTCAACACAAGAACAGAATATTAAAAGCTGTCAGAGAAAAGAAACAGATCAGCTATAAAGGAAAACCCATCAGAATCACAACAGACTTCTTGACACAAACCATCACATCAAGAAGAGCTTGGAGCCAAGCCCAAGACCTGAAAGAAAATAACTTCCAATCCAGATTGATGAACCCTGCAAAACTATCTCTCAAAAGTCATGGAGAGACAAGATGCTTCCATGTCAAAGAGGAACTGTGGGAGTTCTTGACCACCAATATAACCCTACAAAAAATACTGAAGGACATTCTAGAAAGAGAGAGAGAGAGAGAGAGAGAGAGAGAGAGAGGAAAAAAGACCATGGTTTCAAGAACAGCAACAGAAGAGGCTTACTGAATGGGGCAGACAGTGGAATGAAGGGGAAAAGACAACCAGTGGCAGAAAAATAGCCTGGCAGAGATGAGGCAGAGAAGATTGGCCATAATTGCTAACATGGATGGCCTCCATACACTAATAAAAAGAAACACAGGCAGAGTGGATCAGGAGATAGGGTCCATCAAGATGCTCTGTGTAAGAAATATATTTAACCTGAAAGAGGGTTTATGGACTGAAAGTCAAACATGAGAAAATAATGATCTATGTGACAAGGAACCAGAATAAAGTGGGGGTAGCTCACCCATCAGCTGCAGATTGGTTGGAAAGACATAACACTTTTATGCAATGGAGACCTACTCAGCTATAAGCAAGGAAAACCTTGAGGCTCTTGTAAGTAGATGCATACAATTTGAGACCAAGCTCAGCGGTAAAAAGGTTCAGAACCACTGAGATAAATAGTGGGTTGTCTCCCTAACCTAAAAACTAAAGGAGTTAGTGGGATACAAAATGTACTATGCACCCTGGGAAAGTGAAAGGGGAAGAATTGTCTAAATAGGGAAGGTAGAGGACATTGTTAATCTTGTATCATGATTTGAAACCCATATTGCTTTCATCACTCTGTTTAGTTTGATTGTACTCTGTTCCAGTTCGTCTACTTGTACTAGATTTGAGGGCATAGACAACTATTCCAAAGACAGCAGTATATACTATGGTAAACATTTTTAATCTCCTATTAACTTATTCTGAAAGCCTGTATTGCTTTCACTGACTTGTTTTGACCGATGTTATTTGAATCTGTCTTGTTTGATCACTGTCTTGTGTTGACTGATTTTATTGGAATCTGTTATGTTTCATAGTATTAAGTCTGACAGTATAGGCAACTACTCTGAAGACAATAAGATTTAGTATGATACCCATTCTGGTTTGACTATTACCCTCTTTTGAAGGCCTATACTGTCTCCAATGTTTTGTTTTTATTGATTTTATTCTGTCCTGCTATGTTCAGTTTTATTGCACCTGATGATATGGGCAATTCTATTGAAGATAACAAGAGACACCATGGTAACCATTGTAGACCACCTTGTATTGTGGTTTTAAATTATGTACTATGTCCTTTTGTTTTGAATGATCCCATTTTTTTTCTTTTCTCATTTGGTTTTATTCCTTTCAAAATAAAAAAGTAGATGCACAATATACATAATATATTTGCCATTATCAAATGGTTGAAACATTATGTAAAGGATGTAGAAATTTATACAAGTTCAAATTTCAAAAGACAATCACATTGTTTTAAATTTATTTTTAAATTCCTTCTTTATACTAGAACTCCAGTTTGTCAAGAGTTATATTCATTGCATAATATTTTTAATAATAGAATCAAGAATTTTATTTTTGGCTTATTTTGGAAGGCTTGGATATAGTTGGAGACAAGACTCATTTAAATATTTTATATAAGAGTAAGGTGTTGTCACCATCAACAATGCTAAAATGTAATTTATTTTTCATGTAAATATTTATTACTGTCATTTTATCTATGTAATTAACACATAGAAATGTGAGCCATAGGAATTTATATTATATATATACATACATTTTTTAAAATCAAATATCATTCTAATACTAGATCACATTATGTTTTTTTTCTATGGATAGCATTTTCCAATATTCAAGTTGGCAATTGTCTCAAGGTCCTTAAATAAGAAACTAATGCAAAACTGTGAGGGCTTTTTACAGGGCTCCACCCGATGCTGCTGTTGATTAATTTCAGAAGATTTCCTCTGCAGATTTTCCACTGATTTAGCAGGAGCTGTGAAGCACTTGAGATGTGATACCATTTCCTTTATTTACAGGAAATGTTGCTAAGTTGAGGCATTCATGCTCATCATGACATTTCACTTCTGAAAGATAGAGAAAGCAACATAGGCAAGATTTCTGGCCAATGATGTCTGCACAATTATTAAACAGGGCTACCTGAGAAGTCTTAGGGGAATTAATAGTGGAAAAAATAGGTAAAAGGTTTATCCTTGTTTCTAGATATTCTGGATAAGTTTTAATAAATTTTTACTTGTTTTGATTATTTAATATATATATATTTATTTGTCTAACTTTATTTTAAATAGTATTATTAATAAGACTTTTAATGAATTATCACACAAAATATAATGAGAAATGTTAAGGTGTAGTTTTCTGCAGTTAAGGAAGAGGCTTACTCAGTCAATGCACTGGTCTTGATCTCAAGTGTGTCTGAGGAGTGCCAGGAGACATCACTCAGAAAATGGAAGTGACATAACAACAAAGAAAGGAAGATGCCTCCCTGCTCAAAAGTTTCTCTACTTACCTTACGTATACATTGGAACCTTTTGTACTTAGGAAAGAACCTCTGAGCAGAGTCTGCAAACCAAACCCCAAGGCTAATTCTTTCTCCCTTGTGTTGTACACATGGTCTACCACCATGTGTCAGCATTTATTTCACATTCTGTTGCCTAGGAAGCCATTTGGTTTTAATTTGGGGCTTTTAACAAATTATTAGCCACAAATAATAAATTGAGAATATAACAGGCTTTTTTCTCATAAAACTTTAGTGAAATCAGGATGACATTTTCAGTACAAATTCATCTTCTACTTTTATTTTTATAGTAACAGGAAATGATGCGCATTTTCACCAAAATCATTAAAAATGCATACATAAGTGACAAAAGGAGATAATTGTAGTGAGGTGGTTATTTCTATCCATTGCATGTTAAAAACTAGATAAAGAGTTCATTCTCAGTGATGAAAAAATTGAATTAGAATTACAAAATATAATACCTGATTTTCTTGTACACATTAAACAATTACATTAAAATATGTATAAATAAAAGCAAAGGATACAAAAATGACTGAAGGTAAAATAAAATTAATTATTGGAGAGATCACCAACTATTCTGAAAAATAGATTTTTAACCTCTCTTACAATATGGTATGACACAGGCAAGGGTATAACAAAAAGTTGTGAAAGCATTAAGATGAGATATTATTCTTATCTAACTGAAGAGACAATGAAAACTTCTCAGCCATGAACATGATGAATTTGACCCAAGATGGGTTATCTGGTATAAATGTTTGAAAATCACTAAAATACCAATACTTTCAGCTTGCAGACGTAACATATGCAAAGATGAACATAAAGTAACAATGACCTAGATCTAATTTTTTCCTAAAAATATGGAAAATTTTAACTCAAGAGTTTTAGAAAGACGAGAAAAAATTTAAAGCACTGGATAAAGAGGGGAAAAAAGGAAAAGCAGATTAAAGGAAAGAAGATGGGAAAAGTTATACAGAGCATAAATGAGAGAAATAAAAGAAGAAAGATGAGATGAAAGAGTAGCATGTAAACGAGAGAATGTTTCAAGCAAAAGATTGACAAGGGCACCAGAAGTTAGGAGAAGAAGAGGAAACCAAAGTATTTTAAAAGGAGCTGTCATTTGAGCTTTGCACTTCTGACAATGGTTGGCCTCTGTCTACCTCTCTGAGTAGAGCTGTTTGTAACAGTTACAGTGGCGCGATGAGGAAAGCGAACACTTCAAAAACTACCAAGCTTCAGAGGTTGTGCTGAGCACTTTCCATGCATGTGCTCTGGAGGACTTGCAGGAGCTGTGTAAGACTTTGCGGGGGAATAACCTACTACTCACAGCAATTAGGAAACTTACTCTTGGACACATGACTAGTCAGGGTTTGTAGAGTCAGACTTCTCATGCTTAATTTCCAGCTTCAAAGCCCAGGCTATTATTGGCTTTGCTTTACTCTCTATCCAAGTTTCCCATGGACAAGTTCCATTCTAAATGAAACAATAACTTTAGCCCACTGGGTGTGTATTACAATATATATTTATTTAATTTTGAGATGTTGCAGTTCTACTCATGCTTCTAGCTTTGGCTTATATCAGAATTACAAATCATAGGTAAACATTTTCATACTTCTTTCAAAATATTCCTGAGTTGTTATCATAAAGAACAGTTGTGGGTGGAAGTGGAGAGAGAAAAAGAGGCATCTAACTTGGGGAAATGAGAGGAAGAAGAAAGATAAGAGAGAGGAAGAAAGGAAAGAGAAAAAGACAAGAAAAACCTAAATTGAAAACTCAGAGACACTGAAGATGACTGAAATTTAGTTAATTACACATATTATCTTACAAGAAGGACCTTGTTTATCTGAAGCTTGAAATCAAAGACGCGTACTTATGGGAGATGTAGGATATTTGTGAAATAATTCAGCTCAGTCAACATTGATCACTTCTCTGAATTGATCACTCTTCTCACCTGTGCATATGTTGCCCATTTTAATGTAAACCTACTCAATAAACCGTGTGGTAAGATTATTTCTATTTACCAGATGAAGAAACTGACTTTTGACTTTCAGTAAGTTAAATAGCAATCACCAAGTCTTACAGCCCTAAGTGGCAAAGCTAGCAGGTAAAATTAATGAGTTGTCTTCAGAATCCATGATCTAAAAGATCTCAACAAAATGTAAAAATATAAAGACTAGTTAATTCTGTCACATCTCTTTACTCCTTCCCCATGGTAGTTTTGCATAGGGCTACAATAATTCTCAGGCTTCAGTCTCTACAAAATTCAATTGCAGACACATGTGGCTTGGATATGGCTTGAGTTCATCTGCCAGGGCATTGTGGGCTGGAAGCCTGGTCCTCAGGTTGATAACATGAGAGGTGGCAGAACCTCTCATGGGAAATCCTTAGGTCAGCTGCTGCGTGGACTTGTAAGGGTGTGAAACCCTAACCTCCATGGCTTCCTGTCTGGTGATGTGACCTCTTCTTATCACCCTCCACTGCCTCCAGGTCACCATCTGCCATTAGGCTCTTACCGGAGGTTGAACCAAGGAAGATACCCAATCTTGAAATTTCTGCCTCCAAAACTGTGAACTAAATGAAACTCTTTTCTTTATAACGTACCTGGCCTCAGGTAATTTGCTACTACCATAAAAAACAGACTAATGCAGGGGTCTTGTTAGAATCCAGATCCTAGGGTGTGGCTCAGATTGAGTCTTGAGAGTTGGCACTGAGATGATGGTATGTCTGGGCCACAGATTAATGGTGCAAGTAGCCAAGGTTTAGGGTTCTTATGGGAGTGAGGTTGAGATGCTGGGAAATGCAAAGGAGATGGGTAAGGAAGAGTTTGAATACCGAGGTAGAGTCTGAGCTCATGGTTGACAACTCGTGGATCTTTAGAAATGAAATTTTCTTATTGATCGTTACACTGAATTAACTTTCTTTAAACATGAAGACGCGTTTGAGGCTACGGCTTGCTCTTTGTCATCACTTTCCTGTTGCTGAGACACAATAACTAACACCTGCAATGTAAGGGAAGGAGAAGTTTACTGTGGTTCACGATTTTAGAAGTCTTAGTCCTTGCATGATATGCAGATTGGGGGCGGGGCCTGGATAGAGGAAAGCTGCCTATGCCATGCAGACAGGAAGCAGAGAAGGAAGGGAAGGGCCCCGGGTCATGCCCTTCATGACTGCTTCTTCCAACCAGGCCCTACCCACTGAAAGTAAGTCAGCTCTGAGCCTCCATAATGCAATCACCTCCCAAAAGCCCACCTCTGAGCCCATGAGGCTTTCAGGCGACACCTCAGATATAAACTACACACGCAAGCAGCGAGTTAGTCATGAAATCTTGCAGCTCCTTCATGCCTTTGTCCTGCTCGTTCTGCCATAGCTATTCTGAGGTGTCTGCTTTAGGGAATGGATCAAGTCTGAGGGAGAGGAATTGTGCCTATTACTTGGAAAGCGAGTTGAGAGCCTTGCTTCCTCATCATTATTAAAATACACTTCTAGTTTTAAAAAATTGATGTTATAAATGAAAAGTAAGGGCTTGTTTTTCATCAAGGTTCTCCAGATGAACAGAACTAATGAGATGTACAGAAAGAGATGGGTCATGTTAAAATGGGATTGGCTCGTGTGACAGTGGTGTACCGTAAGTCCCAAGGTGTGCAGTTGGCAGGCTAGTGACCAGGACTGCTGAACAACTCTTCGGTTTGAGACCAAAGGCCAGAGAACTGGGAGAACTGATGGCATGAATTCCAGTGTGACAGTGCCCAGGCTCAGGACTGGTGAAGAGTCCACATTTCATTCTGAATCTGAACTCCTGGAGAGCTTTCGCTTATTCATGGGAGGTTTGACATTTTCTTTTATCTTATAACCTTTAACTATTTAGATTTAACTATGTCAGTGCATACAATCTTCTTTGCTCAGTTTAGCAACGCAAATATTAATCTCATCCAAAAGCAGCTTCCCAAATGCACTGAGAATATTTGACCACATATCTGGGTGCTTATAGCCAGGCAAGTTGATGCATAAAATTATTCTTCATGGGCTTTTGAAACTTGATTTAATACATTAGAAGCAGTTTGTACACGCAAATGTTGGTTTTATAGTCTTATTTAAGTCTTGAATGAATCGTGCTATAGACAGTGCAACAAACCACACTCAGTCTAATATCATAATGTTAAGGGCTCAACATTGACAATATTCTTTTACTTTTCAGATGTCCAAGAGGTGATGCTGAGCAGTCACCTGCCATGTGATTACTAGATGTAGTATTTTTTTAAACTGCCCCACTCCGCATTCTTTGGAGAAAAACACAGCAATGTTAATTTACCAATAAAAAGTTGAAAACCAAAATGATTATTCATAATACAGTATTAACTTAGCATAGTAATAATAACAGAGGCAGTGAAACTGACAAGTCTGAGTTCAAGTTTTAATTCTCCAACCTCTAAACTCTCTGAGTAAGTTAATACCTCAGTTAGCTTTCTTGTTGCTGGGATAAAATACTTGATATTTGCTACTCAAGGGAAAGAGGTTTATTTTTACTTATGGTTTCAGAGGTTCTAGTCCATGGACAGCTGCCTCCAAGGCAGAGCCATCATGGCTGGGCACATGGGAGAGGAAAGGAACTCAACTGATGGCATCTGGAAAATAAAGGGAGGGAAGGAGCACCGGAGAGGAGGAAGCCAGAGACTAAATATGGTCTAGAAGGTCATGGCCCTTGACCCACCCGGACACACCCAGAAGTACGCTTTGCTAATCTGTGTGTTTTTCAAACCCATCAAGTTACCAGTCAAGATTCAGTGTCACAATTACTGAAGTTCAAAATTGTAGTTTCTGTCTCAAAAAATAAGGTAACAAGTAATACTTTCTTGTCTTGTTATTAATAATAATACATAAGAAGGATCCTAAGCTAGTTCTTGTCACATAGTAGTGTAGATATATACACATCTCATTGCTGTTATTATCTCAAATACTTTTTCTAAAATAGATTGCTCACCTCATTATATTTAAAGTTCTATTTAGCATGTATAGAATGTGCTGCTTTTTAATATGTGTCCCAAATTAAAACAAAGTTATGATTTAAGTCCTCAAAGATCATGTGTACAAGAAAACATTTTAAATCAAATTTAGTAATAAGATATTTATGAGGAAATTAGTAATGCTTCATGATAAGGCAAATGGCTATTTTATCACCATCTCTTCAATAAAATCTATTGCTGATCTGTACTTGCAATTCAACAAAATTGTAGTTTTTGTGTGTAAGTCCTTTTATAGCTTACCTTTACCATTAGAGACTTAATTCTGTTCATTCCATTTCAGATGGGAAATTCATAATAAATGAAAATACATGACTTAGGCTAATTTTGTGTGTCTCATAAATTAACTACGGCTATTGCTGCTGATGTATTCTGAGTGTGAAAATTCAGTTTGTTGAAAAGAATGTTGTCATGTTTATCTCCTCATAAAATCTTGCAGATAATAATTAAAAATTTTAACTATTAAAAATAAGTTTCTGTTCTCCTGTTAAATTTGGCAGTTAAAAGAACATTGCTACTTGCTGACGAGAACTGATTTATTCTGTGGCCTCATGATTTTCTAATGCCCTATGGAGGCATGGTCAAAATGCCTCGGCCTTTAGGAACATCTGCCAGTACTCTTTACTTCTAAATTACTTCCTATTATTTAAAAAAATCCCAATAAAAATTGAAATTGTGTTGTTTCTGTGTCTTCTCATTTGAGGTTTAACAAAAGGCATTGCTAATTATCCTTCAGAAATAGAACCAAGTGAAATATAAGGGGAAACCCAGTCACGTGTTGGCCTGCAGACAGAGGGGAAGACCAACACTTCCAAACTCTGTTCCTCTTGGGTCTTACTTGAAAGAATTACACAAACATGTGTGTCACAAAAATAAAACCTGATTTCACCACTGAAGATAATGTGATATTCATGAAATAATGGTGAACAGTGGCAGCAGCAACAACAAAACAATACTGTGAAATCTTCGCTGAAGTTACTCATAGGTCCATGATATTTAAGCTAAAATAAAAAGATGATGGTGAGTGAATTCCTGGGCTTCAGGACAGAAGCAGTGTGTATTGCATGGTTATAGGTATGAACGGGTTGATGAATTTAAAGGGCTCCCCAAATTTTGTCTTATTTAACAGGAAGTTAGAAAGTGATAAATACTACTTTTTTGATAGAAAACATAAAATTAAGTGGGTGTGAACAATTTATCTTTTGCACCATTCAAAGACAAATCGAATTTTTCTAAACTATTAAAGTGAAAAAATGAAATGCTTCCAACTTGTTTGAGGGGAAGGAATACACTTTGTGGAGTACGTAAAATAGAATGTTTAGAATTATGGAATGAAAGAAAGTGAGAAGAAATGAGAGCTCTAGAATCTGGTTTATCCTCCTCAAACTAGTAAATTTCTTACAGGAAAACAAAAGGTAGAACATAGAGAGAGAGAGAGGAAAGAATATCCCAGCACTGTTGGAGCACCATTGGAGCTGGAGGAGGGGGACCAGAGTGGTCCAGGTAGTGTGCAATTTCACACTCACGTAACTGTAAATGTAAAGAGCAGAGTGGTTTGTGGGAGTGTGAGTATGTACGCCTGAAGGAGCAGCAGTGGGGGAACAAAACAAATGCCTAATTTCTAAAGAAAATAAAATGATTGCGGGAGTAAAAATTAGCCCAGATCAATTTGCCTTTCGTAAACACAAGCCCAGTGAATGCTTCCTGTGTCATTTTCTATTTTTAATGGAATGAACGTGCAAATGAACTATGCTATATCTACATAGTTCCTGTTTTTGATTGTGTCGCAAACCCTGACAAGCAAGCACTGTGCAGAAAAACACATCTAATCTGTAGCTGTACTCTTTCTTGAAAGCCAAATAACTGGGAGACAGTGACCTTTTCCAAGCTTTAAGTGAGATATCAACGCTCAATATTAGAAAATTGGGAAAAGCACAGAGTTCACAAAGCTGATTCTCACAGTGCAGGATTCTGAGTCTGGCCCTAATTACTCTGCTTCTCCATTACATTATTTCCAAATATAATAGGTTGTGATCTCACTGAGGGAAGTGTTGCATATCTATCCAATTCACACGGCCACACTCTACCCATGTTGAGAAAAGTGATCCCAATGGCTCATTTGCATTTTATTGAACAAAATGTGGAATCAGGCAATCAAAAATCCCAACTGCAGACTGGATTTCTTTGTGTCCAAGCATTTTGTCCTTAGTTTGAATTGGTGATTCTGTTCTTTTTTTAAGAAAATTTAAAATTTTATTTTAGAGAGGTTAAAATAGAAAACAACCAATCAAACAAACCAATATAAGAAGTACAGGTCTAAAAACATTACAAAACCAACAATAGTTACCATAATGCCTCTGGGTGTCTTCAAAGTAGCTGCGGATAATATCAGACATAGTAAAAATCAAACATAATAGAATAGAAACAATAAAAACAAAACAATGAAATAGTAAAGGACTTCAAAACAAGCCAATAGCAAATCCAAAATAGCTACCATAATATATCTTACTATCTTTGAAATGGCTGCTCCTGCTATTGGATTTGACATAATCAAACACAACAAAAGAAAACAATGGAAAACAAGACTATAGGGAATCAACCATGGCTACAACCCTCAGAAGGAGATTCCTCCTAGATGTTGCACTGCGTACAGATATCCTCTGAACCTATGATCAGACCACTGGCCCTAGACCTCAAATGTTAGCAGAACACCAAAGCTCCACAGGCATCCAATTGCACTTCACCTCCGAAGCTATCATCACAACCTGTGTTTCTCTGGATAAACCAGTTGCTTACATTGGGGAGGTAGAGTGGGGTGGGGTGGGTGGATTTGGTACTTCTTGTTTACCAGCCGGTGTGCCAGAAGGGTCTGGGGTCTGTCTGTCCCTGTCTGGTGGGAGCCCATACACAGTGCTGGCTTGCAGACTGGGTTTGCTTCCTGAAGTGGCTTTCTTCTCTCTATGGCTATCCGTGAATTGATTCTGTTCTTAAGTTGTGAAAAACAGGAAGACCTGAGATTTCCACAAGGACCGAGCTCTTTCACAGTAATAATTGAAGCATTCTTATCTCTACTAATATTGATCTAAGCAAGAAAAATCACATTAAGAAGTGGAAACTAAACCAAGGACTTGGAGACCATCAAGTTACACTGAATTACTGATGTGCATTGCCCTATGGCCAGGTCTTTGCCCAGTAATCAGAAAAGAAGTTGTAAAAAGGAAGAACAAGGACTTGGTATAAGTAGTTTTATAACTATGCAAAACCAATATTGGATCAAGATTGCTGATGTTAGCTTCTCTGGACAGACGGTATTGAGAAGGAGAATAATAGTATTGTGACCTTCCGCATTCTGTGTTTGACTTCTGAATGTCGTATTACTCACAGGAACCCATGCAATATCTTAAGTCTCTTGGGTCAATGCATCTTTCTATTTCAAATACAGCTCAGGGTTGTTGTAGGAAAGTAAAACAGTGTATGAGGAAGAATGGGGTGAGAGTGATATCCAAGCGACATACAATAATAATTATTAGAAAACAATAATTTGTCTCTAGTATGCTGTTTTTCATCCTTCACACTTTTCTTGGTGATCAAATACAGTTACTCAGCATGTTTATTTTGATACTATTCCAATCATCCCTGGGTCAGATCTTTTCTAAGATTCAGACCTTTACTTTTAACCTTTTTGGATCTGGGTTTGTTTTCATTTTGAATTTTTAAAAAGAAAGGCCTTTTGCCCATTCTGTTTTCTGTATTACTGTATGTAAAGTTTTCTAGACTGTTCCTTTAAATGTATCACCCAGGGAAACAGAACTGAACTCTTCACTCTGCTGTACTGTTCGGCTTAGTCTTGCTACATCTTTTTTTTTCATGCAAGAAAACTGAGCCCCCTGCCCCAACTCTGTCTCATCCATTGTGTGAAGTCTTTCACTGTGTTTTGTTCGTGGTTACCCACATGGCAAACACAGTGGTCTCCAATCTTACTCCATGTGGTCCAAGCTTATCCTTTATCTCAGCATTATTTCAGAATGTGCTAGATCAGAGTGTGATGTTAAAGGACTGGCCACATTTCTGGGTAGTTGGAAAGATGGGGAGACAGGTGATCTTCCCTTGGTTCAGCCTTTTGTTAGATTGTTTTGGTACTATCAAAGAAAATCTCAAGTGCTTCTTTTTTTTTTTTTTTGGTGTGTGTATGTGTGAAATGTGTTACACACACTCTTTCTTCATTCATCTAGGCTTGGCAAGCTATAGGTGAGAGATATTCTTGCTACCTTCTTACCAGGAGAGAAAAAAACTGCATAAAAAATGGAACTAATTTGGGGAAGCACGAATGAGACTTGGGAACAGGCATTGTGCAAGGGTGTCATTTGGGCTCCTTATGATGCCTTCAGATGGACTTTTCTTTCTTTCTTTCTTTCTTTCTTTCTTTCTTTCTTTCTTTCTTTCTTTCTTCTTTCTTCTTCTTTCTTTCTTTCTTTCTTTCTTTCTTTCTTTCTTTCTTTCTTTCTTTCTTTCTTTCTTTCTTCTTATTTGTGTGTGACATTATGGGTTTGGTTCCCTGTTACTTGGAAGTGAGAGGGATTCCTCACTCAGTCATTCTGTCTCTGTCTTTTCCACTTCTGTTCAGATTCTCACCATTTCTCTCCTGAATTACTCTCAGGATTGCTCCCTTGTTGGTTTTCTCCTCCACAAATATATCCTATTTGTCTGTCTTCTGCACAGCTATCAAAATGCCATGTGAAACATATAAATCTGCTTCTGTCAAATTCTGCTTAAAACATCTTTTCTGGCCACAATGTCAAAACAAGTATAGTTAGCCTTGCACATGGTATCACTCAAGATGAAAGCCCACCTGATGTGATGCCTTAATTTCCTTTTTTTTTCCCTCTCAACATCTGTTCAGCAATCTGGAATAATTAGTATATTTTACTTATACTTTTTGGTGTTTCAGTGCTCCCATTTTACTGAAACGTTCTTTCTGCCCAAAATACCCTTCTTTCATTTTTCCTGTCTTGAAATGTAATCCCTACCAATCAATCTACTCTTAAGAACCAAATTGCATTTATGAAAACACTCCTGAGTCACTTCACAGTCACTCTCCAAGCCCAGGCAAAGTGCCCTTAATTTGTGTTTTGGGGGTCTGATTCTTGTTTTTAACATGATATTTAAACTGAAAACATGAGCTCATTTTTAATTAATGTCCTTCCCTTTTTTTACCAGCCAACACACATATACACATATGATAATGTTTTATTTTTGTCTGAATTCCTAACACCTTGACAATTTCCTGCAAATAATGCTGAAGGCATGTTTATTGAACAAACATCTGATAGAAAGGCAATACTTCACTGACTCTTCATTAAGGAATTTGCATGTTAGCAAAGACCATGGCAATATTTTTCCAAAAAGAAAAATAATAACATCATGTATTTAGTAAAACTATATATTATCAAAATAATTCTGTCAGTTCTAGAGGTAGCAATGTAGGTTTCTGCCTTTTCTTCCAATCACTTCAGAACATATGATATTTAATTCTGCAGAAGAGAATTAAATATGCTGACCTGATTTGATAAATGTTGAGTTTGTATATCAAGTTAAAACAAATCTGCATTAATCTTCCATTGCAGAGGAATATCTCTTCAATATTCATCAAAGTCAAATTGACATTTCGGCTTTCAGTTGAGCTAACATACTGCATTAAAATTTCCTAACTTCATTACTACTTACTGACAGGGTAATAACTGCAGTATATTTAAATTTTATACAAATAGAAAGGGCAGGAGTTTTCTAAATTTTTATTTGGTAATCTTTTCTTTCTACATGGTAAAAGGACTCCCTTTCCCCCTGCTCTTTGCTGTTCTCTACTTTAATTTTCTCATCTCTACTTCATCCTTGCATTCACAGCCAAAGCGCTGCAAACACAACTGTCTCCATTCCTACCCCATTTCAGTCCAACCTGATTCCTTACACAGTATCACTTCAGAATGTGCTAGATCAGAGTCTGATGTCAAAACACTGGCCCATTTCTCGGTAGTAGGAAAGATCGGGAAACAGTTGGTCTTCCCTTGATTCAGCCTTCCATCAGATGGCACAGCAAACCTCTGTATGCTAGTTTTAGAGCATCTTTCACACTGGAGTATTTCTTTGCATTTTGATTATGAGAGAACCCTGAGTAGATGAATAAGACATTTAAACTGAAATTGAAGCATTATTCTTCCCAACTCTTTTCCTCTTTCTTAGCAACACACCAGACTCTTAGTATACATTCTCTGATTTTAAGTAAAATCAAATTTCTTTCACATGTGTACCTTCTGCATGTGTTGTCCTTTCTCTCCTACCCA
This sequence comes from Hydrochoerus hydrochaeris, assembly GCA_004027455.1. Taxonomy (NCBI): domain Eukaryota; kingdom Metazoa; phylum Chordata; class Mammalia; order Rodentia; family Hydrochaeridae; genus Hydrochoerus; species Hydrochoerus hydrochaeris. The sequence continues at coordinate 46,628 of PVLA01009900.1, forward strand.
TCACATTCAAGAGTGATCAAAGCTTAAAGTATTTTCTGCTTTCCTGTTCAGTTACTATTTCATTGTAAAATTAAGCTACCTAAAAGACCAAACATCACTTATTTAAAAAAAAATCCCTATTACTCCAATCAAGGCAATAAGGCAAATCTTGCATCCCAGAAACTCTCAGGTGCCACTGGGTGCCACTGCAATCACAAAATTCATTTTCTTCTTTGACTTACCCAATACAGTTTAGCCAGATGGCAAGGCAGAAGTGTCCAGCAGAGGAAAGCTTCTCACATTTTGGCAGTCAGGAAGCAGAGAGGAAAGGGAGGGCCCTGGAGGGGAGATACACCCTTCCAACGCTTGCACCCAGTGACCTGCGTCTACAGACTGCACCTCCTATTGGCACACTTGACTGGTGATCTCATTAGTGCATTCATCCACTGATGAAGACAGTGGGCACGTGATCCATTGACCATCCAAAAGTCCAATCTTAAAGCACATGAGACTTAGGGGGGTATTTCAGAGCTAAACCATAACATATTCCTAAAAGGGAACTACTGTCTTGCAGACTATGTGTAGCTGAACTTTTAGTAAATATTTTTCCACACTTGTTTTATGAATTTACATTCCCTCTAACAGCTTATTAGAGATACTACATCTCCAAATCCTCAGTAATGGTAATTACTCTGGATTTCATAATTTTTATTTTTTTTATTTAAAGAAAAAAATGAAACATAAAGAGGGTAGAAATAACACAAAATTTCAAAACAAACAAACAAACAAAAAAACAAAAAACCCCACAAATAATAGCCAGTAAGAAATCACTAGTTGATAACTACATATTTTCTTCTTAGAAGTAGTTGTTCAAGTTACAAAAGTAAATCCTACAAAGTGGACATTTAAACAGTGAGATTGCATTTGTTCATTTGTTCAACAAAAACTTAGTAATATGGTTATCAATCCTACACACTTAAACATACATGCAATTATATCCTTTAGAATACTTTCTTTTCCTCTCTTTTTTCTTTACAATAACTATAATGCATTCTCGTAAACTGTTTAGAAGTTCTACACATGTATAAGTTTCTACATGTATACCTAGTCTTTCTGTATTGGAGGGGGAAACAAATCCAAACAAGTCAACAATACAAATTCCTAGAGAAACATGAAAAGGACATATAAAACCACAATACTAGGTGATCTATGGTAGTTACTGTGACGTCTCTTGTTATTTTCAATAAAATTGTCTATATCATCATGCATAGTATAATTAAACTTGCAGTACATAACACTATTAATGAAAACCAAACATTGGAGACATTATAGGGCTACAAAGGCAGTTAATAATCAAACCAGAGTGGGTATCCTATTGAATCTTGTCATCTTCAGTGTAGTTGCCTCTACTCTCCACCTTGATACTCTCAAGTGTATGATTCGAATAAAATCAGTCAAGACAAAACAGCGATATAGTCAATCTTCTCTGCCTCATCTCTGCTATGCTATTTTTCTGTCAGTGTTGTTTACTTTTCTCCTTATTCCACTGTCTGCCCCTTTCATTGAGGCCTTTTCTGCTATTGTTCCTGGAATCCTGGTGATTTTATTCTCTCTCTCTAGAATGGCCTTCAGTATTCTTTGTAGGGTTGGATTTGTGGTCACGAACTCCCCCAGTTCCTCTTTGTCATGGAAATAACTTGTCTCCCCATTAATTTTGAGAGACAGTTTTGCAGGGTGCATCAATCTGGGTTGGAGGCTATTTTCTTTCAGGGCTTGTAGTATTTTGCTCCAAGCACTTTTTGATTTGATAGTTTGCACTGAGAAGTCCACTGTGATTTTGATGAGTTTTCCTTTATAGATAATCTGTTTCTTTTCTCCGACCACTTTTAATATTCTGTTCTTGTGATGTATTTCTGGGATCCTGATTATTATATGTCTGGGTGTAGATCTGTTTTGGTTGTAGCTGGCTGGAGTTCTGTGTGCCTCATTTATCTGAACATCACTTCCATTTCCCTAGGTTTGGGAAGTTTTCTTTATTTCTGCAAACAGCCTTTGTATTTCATTTGTATTTGTCCTTGCATCTTTGTTCACATTTTTTATTCTTAGGTTATAGATCCTCTTGTCATTTTCTAGCCTTTGTATCATTATACCCTGGTTCCTTGTTATTTTTAAGAGATCCTCCCTTTTACAATTGTACATTGCAAATCTGTCTTCCAGTTTTGAAAGTCTGACTTCAGTTTTTATTAAGAAGTTTTGCCAGCTTTCAATGTAGTTTTTAATATCCTGATATTCTCTTTGGATCTGTCTCATGTATTCTAGATTTTGTTTATATTCTTCATCAAAGGCTTCTCTCCTTTCTCTGGGTTCCTCTATTCTTCCATTTGTGTCTTCTTGAGGATTACCCAGCATTTATCTTATTAATCTTCTTATATCTTGCTTCACCTGAGTCAGAATTTCAGATTTAAATTCATCGATGAGGTCATGGAAGTATTTCATTTCCGATGAGGTCGTGTCTGATAGTGCATGTTTGCTGCCCTCAACCTCTCCTGGACTCACTTTCCCTGGTTCAGCAGTTGGAGGCCTTTTGCTGTTTCTCTGTCTTGTCATGGTTCTGGTTTCTTTCAGACTGGTGAGTGGTGGAGGTCTCCAGGCCTTTTGTATTGCGTACAGTTTTTTTGCAGCACACTGGCTAGGGAAGGCCACCCCCACCCCAGTCTGCTCTGATCTGCGAGGCACATGGAGTAGCTGTGAGGCACATGCACAGCGGCGGGCCAGCCCCTCCCCCTACGACAGTCAATCAGTGAATGCTTCAGCATGTTTGTGTGTTCCCTGCAGATGTCACAGGTTTGGGACAGCCTCATCCCTGACTATTGGGTTCTGACCAGGGGCATGGCCCAGCCCAAGCAGATCCCACCAATCCACTTTGGGCCAGAAGCCACTGACTGAAGCCACTTCAGTTGTGAATTCAAGCCTGTCCTGCCCAACTCCAAAATGTCATCTAGCCAGTCAACCTGCTCTGGAGAATCCAGTTCCCTCACTCACCACAGTCCGTGCAGCTTGACTCGCCATTTCCACTCCCTGTATTTCCACTCCCTGTTGCAGCGCCTCCTCCCGCCAAGGGTCTTGAGCTCACCAACCCCTGCTCTCAGTTCAGTGCGAGTCACCTGACTCTGAGACGCACCGGGTACAGTGACCGGAGTGTGCCCAGCTCCAGCCCTCCATCCACGCTTCTTTTTTTTTCTTTTTCTTTTTCCTCAGTTTCTTCCTGGGTCATGAGAATTCCTCTCTTTTTGTCTGGTCTTCTCCATGGTGTTAGGATCTAGCATCTGCATTGTTTTTTTCAGAGAGGCTCTATTGTGCTACCTATCAATCTGCCATCTTGGATCCCTCTCCTGGATTTCATAATTTTTAAAGGCAAATATTTATAAAAATTAAAAAAAGTCTTAATGGGATCATCTAATATTCTCTTTCACCATTTCTGTCTCTCACTTGGTCTCTCTCTGTCTCTGTCTTTCTTTTTACTAATTTAAGACACACAAAGCAGTGTAGCAGATTGAATGGCAGTGCCCTTTAGGATACACCCACCCAGAATGCTCTAATATGATTTTATTCTTAAGAATGTTTACATATATAATTAAGATAAGGACCTCAAACTAAGAATGCTTTGGATCATCACAGTCCTTCAGTTGAATGTGTAAGAGAAGGGCAAGGATACCCAGAATAGATGTCTGTAGGAAACCCAAAGCCAAGATTGGAGTTATGTCTCTCCAAACCAAGGATCTGCCCCGGGAGAAAGGATTCTTCATTAGTGCCTTCGGAAGAAATGTTGTGCTCCCAACAATTTTGATTTGGACCTTTACTCTCCAGAATTGTAAGGAAGAAAAATTTGTATTTTAAGCCAGTAAGTACATAGTAATCAACTATGGTATCTCTAGAAGCTAATATAAGCAAGTTAATGCTTGCAGATTAGAAAATTGTCTTATAAATTGCAGTTCATGGTTGCACTAATTGTAACACAATGTATCTCATTCTTTGCTTTCTTCATTCTAGCATCTGTGAAGAAGCCATCCTGAAAAATGACAGAATCAAGTTTTCCTCTAAGATGTAGTCATGCCTCAGTTCACAAACTTAATTGGTTCCACAATTCTGGGGAAGGTGGCCATGGTCATGTTCATCCAATTTGGAGTTCACAAATGCTTATGTTTGTGAACTGAACTGCTTGTGAACAGAAACATTTGAGAACCAAGATATGACCGTATATTAGTACTTTGTGTAACTAAATTTGCATCATGAATTTCTCATGAGCATATTGGTTTTCCTTTATAGAGGTGTTAGCAAACAATGGAGGTGAGGAACAAAGAATACAAAGATTGTAATTCAAGATTTCATGCACATAAAAATGTCCTAAAATGTATTTATTTCAGAGATAAAAGCAAGCTTCTTATTGTGCTGTAATAAATTACACAAATTTAATGACTTAAAAATATATATTTATTGCCTTATAATTTTGGATGTCATAGTGTGAAATAGATTTCACTGGTTAAAATTAAGGTGTTAGTGGCACTATATTCCTTCTGGAGATTGGAGGAACAATTCTTTTCCTTGACCTTTCCACAGTTTACATTCCTTGGTTTGGGCCATTCTGAGAGAGTTTGACATTAACTCTTCTTTCTCCCATATTAGATAGCTGCTGACTCCATAGGGCCTGACTAGATCATCCAGGATAGTCTCTCATATGGAAGCTAATCAGCAATGCTAACTTCATCTGCAACCTCAGTTCCCCTATGCTATGCAGTACACACATGAGTGTGAGATGAATGTGGACTTCAGTGGGGGACCATTATGCTGACTGTCAGTCACACTGTGAAGTGCTTTTATATTCCAACAAGATGGGAAAGGACATGCAGTTCGTAACTGGCAGAAGTAATGACAACAGAAACAAAGAGATAAATCTGCAAAACTAAGCCAGTAAGCAACCTGGGAGGAAGAATCTCATACCCCAAATATGGTCCCCATAATGACCACACAACTTCCTGATTCATATCTCACTGTCTGTGAGGACCAGTTCTTCTGTACAATATCTATCACCTGTATTTTACTGTTCTTGTTTCTTCTAAATAAATTCATGAAAATTAAGCTGGGAAAACATCCAGAATAATTTATTGAAAATGAACTTAAAAACCTAAAGTTACTTGCATACATTTTATATTACTTTTCTAAGTACATAATTCATACTTTTCTGTGTCAACTAATTATTTCACAGTATTTTATTTAAATATATGTACATGCTGTGCTTTTGTATTTTAACTTAATTAGATTCTGAATATATTTGTTCTCTTCAAAGAAATAGAAAAACACATAATCTTTTGGATTTAATCATCACAAGTCCTATTGTTATTACTCTGAGGATAGAAATATAAGTATTTTACCTTTTTTGTATTTTGAGACACGAAATAAAAATTAAAAACTGAGATCTAAACATGTTTAATGAAAGAAAAACAGTTATTTTGAATTCTCCTCTTTACTGAACTCACATAAAATTTGGAGGTGACAGGTGCAATGAGCCCAGTCTTTCTCCCTTGTGCAAGTTGTAAGGACCCATGAAACCCAAGGACAGACTGGAAGGACCCATGACACCCAAGGACGGACTGAGTTTGAATGGGTGAGGGGAGCTGTAAGTAAGGAGGGTGTGAGACTGTTCTCCCCTCACTGCTGTCATGATTCCTCGCAGGAATGTAACTCTGCCTTAAGGAATTAACACCTAGGAAGCATCTCTCCTCCCTCTTCATGAATTAGGCAGAAGTTGCCCAATAGGACCTACTTGTCCTGCTGCACTAGAGGCCAACTTTAGATATTTTGGTGACTATGAAACCAGAAAGCTTATCAACTAGAACAGAGAGATGTAAACCTTATGGTTGTTATTAAGTGACTGTTTCCTTTCACCCGCTCCATCATGCTCAGAATGTCCCAGAAACTGTGGGGTGACAGAGAGAACTGAACTCATCAAGAATCAGCAGACCTTGCTCACCTTGCTGACAGTAGCAGCCACAGCAGGGGACCTAAGATCTTAAGCTTTGCTCTCAGACTGCAGAAAGTGCACAGAGACCAAGCTGAGAACGGACACTGGTGGGTCTCTAGTCTTGTCAACCATTTAGGTAAAATATTTTAAGATAAATGAAAATGACTACAGTTAGGCTTATATTTCTTTTTAGTAGTCAAATAATAACTTTTTCTAATCAAATTCATTTGGGCATAACATAGACTCGATAAACAAATAATTACTTGTTATATTGTCTACAAAAGAAAACTATGCAAATGTTTTACATGCATAATAAAACTATTGTTGAATGTGACCCATTGGTAAACCAACCAAAGTCCTGCTATTGCATGAGTGCAATACCTTTGTTAACGCTACCTGATAAGCCAGTACTGACACATTATATTGACTGAAGTTGACTGAAGTCTCATGTGTATTTGGCATCACTGTTTGTTGTACAGTTTCGTGGATTTTGAAAAATGCACAATGTAACACACTCATTACAGCATCTTGCATTTTCGTTACACTAGCCTAAAAATTCCATGATCCACCAGTTACTGTACTTCCTTCTTTTCCCATCACACCACTGGTAACCAGTGATCATTCTTCCTGTTGCTATAGTTTTGCCTTTTACAGAGGGTCAGATATGTTTTGTCCATATTTTTGTGGATTGATAGCTCAGCAATTAAAAATTGATGAATAATATTCCATGGTCTGTGTGTACCGCAAATTTGTTTATCCACTCACTTTCTTTGAAGGATATTGTGTTTGCTTCATTTTGGAAATTAATGAATCAAGTTTCTGTAAAAAAAATCAATGAGTTGTTTGAGTGTAGATTAGGTTTTCAACTCATTTGAATAAATACTAGGAGTGCAATTGCTTGGTTATATGGTTGTAAGAGGCTTCCAAGTTTTCAGTCAAAATTGTATATTTCTTCTATTAATACATTTTGCTGCTGTATGTCTGTCATAACTGGGACTAATGTCAGGTTTTGAGGGTGTTAGCCATTCTGATAGGAATACAGTGCTATCTCAATGTTTTATTTGCATTTTTTAAACCACATAAGATGTTAAACAGCTTTTCTTTATGCCTATTTCCTGATCTGCTACAGATATTCTTTGGGGTAGTGTCTGTTCAGATATCTTAGCTATTTTTAAATGTTATTTCTTTATTGTTGAACTTAAGTTCTTTATATATTTTGAATGTTGATTCTTTGTCAGATATGAATTTTATAAGCATTTTCTTCCAAGTTATATTTTCTCTTTTCTTTCTCTTAATGTTTTCTTTCTCAGAGTAGTTTTTGAATTTCAACAAAGTTCAACCTACCAGTTTTCTCCTTATCAGTGATGCTGTGTTGCTCCAACGCTCATGCCAAATTCAGTTTCTCCTAGATTCTCTCCTGTTTTGTATGTGGATCAGTTTTTCCCTTGTGTGGACTGAAAAGAGGACCTTTTCCATCACGGAATGCCCTCTGTTTCTTGGTCAAAGCTCAGTGGACTGTGTGTGAGCCTACCTTTGGACACTGTTCCCTTCCCTGAACTATTTATTTTTTATACCAATTCCACAATTTCCTTTGTACTAAATTTCAAAATGCTGTGGTATCAGTCTTCACATTCTGTTCTTCTCCGGTATACTCTTGGATATTCTAGTATTTGTGTTTTAAAGGTTTAAACTTTAAAATCATTTTCCCAAAATAAGCAGGATTTATTTACTGAATTTGGGAATTTTATGAGGTTTAATGTGTTAAAAATATTGAGCCTTCATATCCATGAAGAAAAATATTTCTCTCTGTTTATTTCTTCATTTATTCAGACATTCTTTGGTATCTTTCATCAGAGTTTTGTTGTTGGCCTTAGGGAGGTGTCACATGTATCTTTTTAGATTTCTAAGTACTTCTCTTTTGTTTAATACTAATATAAATGATACTATGTTTCTAATTGCTTTTTTTTTTTGAAACTGGGCCTCTCCATGTGTTTCAGCCTCGTCTTGAACTCACTATGCAGCCTGGGCTGGCCTAGTACTCATGGTCTCTCCTGCCTCAGCCTCCCGAGTGCTGGCATTAAAGGCATGTGCCTCATGCCTGGCTGTTTTTAATTTCAAATTCAAATTGCTCTTTCTAGGATTTGGGAAAGCAATGATCTGTTGTGCGTTACAATTTTTGTCCCATATTCTTTTTATACTTTGTTGTTCGTTCCAAGCATTTTTATTTTTTGTCAATTCTTTGGAAATTTCTGTAGACACTATCATACTGTCTACTCACAAGGGTTAATCCTTCCTTGCCTGTGTTTCTATTATTCCTTTTCTTTTCATATCTTATTATATTTGCTTGAACTTCCAGTCTGATTTTGAGTAGGTATGATGAGCGGAGACATACTTGTCCAGTTCTTGATCATTGAGAGAAGCTTACAGTAAAGCATCTCCCTACAAATATCACATCAGCTGTAGATTTCTTTGTAGATATTTATTTGTAGATATGGAGGAACTATCCCTCTATTCCTAATTTGCTGATTTTCAAACAACAGTAAATGTGCATTGGATTTTGTTAAATGCATTATCTGTATCTATTGTTATAAACATTATTTTTCTTCTTTAGCTTCCTATTATATTGGATTACATTAATTAATTTTTACATTAATTACTTTATTAATTACTTTAATTAATTTTTGAATGTTTTGAAGCATGCATGCTTGTAGTAAATCCTATTTAGTAATAATTTATTATAGTTCCTTTAAACAATACGCTTGTATTTGACTGGCTAATCTCTTTGAGGGTTTTTTTGTCCCTTTGTGAGAGATACTGGTCTACATCTTTCTTTTTTAAAAAGTTTCTATCTGATTTTGCTGTTGGGTTAATGCAAGTCTCACAGGGTAGGTTAGGAAGCATTCACCTTGATTTTATTTTTTGAAAGAGACTGTAGGGAACTAATGTCAGTTTAGCTCATTTTGAAAATTGCTGAACTCTTATTGATCCTTACAACATGCATTGCTACTGTGAACCTTTAAAGAGTCATACACATTTCTAACTCTGTTTTCTCAGTCATAGTTCTTAGATTGAGTTAGTGGCCCCAGTTCTCCACATTTTGTACCTCCACGCCTTTTGCCTTCTGACATTGCAGTTTTTGGTGCTTGTGCACTAAAACTAACAGGATTTGCTCTTAATCAGTAGAATTTTAGAAGCTGTGATGTGAGCGAATGCTTGGTATTTTTCTGCACGGTGAACCTGCTCACCTTTAGCTTCTGCCATATACCAGAGAAGAAAGTGGCACAACTGACTTTTGGTGAAAATGAAATAAGAGGCTTGGAGGGCATTGGCTTAGACATGGACTCAGCCTGCAGTTTGTGAAACCCAGGAAACATAGGTGAGGCCAGCTGGGTCATTCATTCTCCAGCCAACTTCAAGATGTCCAAGAAAGGATCTTTCTGAGATTTGTTGTGCCATCTTTTTTTTTTTTTCATTGAACATTGAAAGCTGAAGAAATTCATTCCAAGATTTAGAGTTTTTAAATTTTTACATTTTGTATTATTTTAACAAAAATGAGCTTGAATGAAAGCTAAGATATTTTAAGAAAAATTTTCAAATTTTTAATTTTGCCATTATAGCTTATGAAAAATATTTAAGAACTACACACATGGTTCAACCAGAGAATGAGGCTGGAGACACTTTTCTTGATGAAAATGAATTAAATAGCAACTTTACACTTCATATGTCCCTGACAGTTCTACAAATTGCCTTTCAAAACATATATGCTGAATAACAAAAACAGGGAAGTATTTTTATGTTCTATGTTATTTCTTACTATTTTATTTCTTTGTGTATAACAAGTGGGGTTCATAAGATAGAAAAAACCAGAAAGATAAAACCAGATCCTCCATTAAAAAATGCTAAAGATGATCAGATTGGAATCAAGGCTTTATTATTTAACACAATTCTTTCATAGCTCAGTTTTCACTACATTTGTTTTCTAATTTCTGAGTATTCCAGGCTGGAAGTCCTTAACTTCTTTTAGCTATAGTTTAAATTTGTGGGTGGGGGAAAATTGATAAACATATGAATTTTGACATAGAATTGTTTAATACATAATCCTTCAAGTTATGTTATTTTTAATAAGATGAGAAAACTGAATATTACTTGGCTTCCCAAGAGACCGAACTAAATCAGACAGACTGGTTTAGATGAATGTGCTAAAAGGGAACATTGAAAACACTAACAATACCACATTATGCAGAATGAATTATTACATCATGTTGGTTGGAAGGATTTATACTTAATTTTTAAATAATGAATGGCATATTATTTAACCTATGTTTCCGACAATTTACACCCTTTCCTTAAATGATAAAGTATAGCTTAATGCGTCAAATAATGCTCTTGTATTAGAACTACTTGATAAACATCTCTATTGTTTTAGGGGAAACTATAAAGTAAATGCTTCTAGTATGTGCTGCTTAACAATTGGCTTACTGAAATGAAACATTCTGCTCAATAACCGTGAAGTATATTTCTGAGTAAGGTGTTGGTTCATTTCCAGTGTACTTCATTCAGCCTGACTGTAGTGACCGAGGTAAAGTAATAGGCAGAGTATATTAATGTTTTCCAAAGACCCTGTAGATGGGGTCCAGTTAAAAAGAAATGTGATTGCAGTATATTAATGTTCTGTAGTACAGTTAGTGAAGCTTGTCTATTAAATATAACTGAATTCCTGGATCAAAAGTAGCTAGATAATAAATGGTTTAGGTCTTGAAATATATGAAGAAACACCTTAAGTATAGTTTTTAAAATTACAAACATCTTACAAGTATTGTCTCATGCTAATTTGTGATAAAAGGCCCATGATTCTTAAAATTTGGTTCAGAGTAAACTTTTCTCATTCTATTCCAGACTTGTCTAATTTCATTCCAAGATGTGGTTTCTCGGCTCTCAGTGGTGGAGATTTGAAGAATGAGGAATTAACAACAATTACATAGATGTAAAGGCACTGTTGCTGGAGTCTTCACTTGCAAATAACCAGTAAACATCAAGGAGAAAAAAATCATAAACGATTTCTTTGAAATTAATGACTGTAATACCAGTTTTCCATATTTATGCATTCTGACAAGCCATGATTTTAACAGGGAGTCAGTCAGGCCTTTGTATTAAGGGCAGCTTTCCAATAAGCAAGTTTAATCTTGTAACAAAAAACATTCCCCCACCTATAATGTAACTCAGACAAACCTTTTTGTGTTATCATCGTTTCCTAAACAAATCAGTATAACAATTATTTATATAATATGTAAATCCTATTTGGTAATCTAGAGATAATCCAAAGTGCATAGGTGAATGTGTGTAGGTTATATGTGAACATTTCATTTTATAGGAAAGACTTGAGTAACTGCAAATTTTGGTATCAGTGTGTGGTTGGGCAATCACATAAACAATTTTCAATGGATACCAGATGACACTTGCATTCACATATATACTTTCATTAACACAGTAATATCACTCTAGGTTAAAACTGTAATTCTGAATCACTTCTATCTTTAGCTCATAATCAATTCTCCATTATTGTGAAAAATGCAAACTAATTGACAACTACAATTTTAGAACAGTCTGAGATTTATAGAATTGCAATAAGGAACTTGGTCATAAGAGCCAGCTTTAAATTGTGACATATTTTATTCTGACTGAAATATTTTCCAAATTTCTGAAATATGGTTGCATAGTATTTTATTTTATACATTTAATATTATATCTCAGCTACCCTCTGCATATGAAGATCATGTAGTGGACAAATATAAATATCATGTTTAAACAAACTCTGGAGATTTTCTTAATAAAAGTGTTGTAGCTGTATCTGTTACAATTTGATTAGGAAATAGAATCCTTTCCAAATATTTTAAACAAGAAGTAATTCAAAATCAGAAATTAGAAACTAATAAAACTATTGGAGGACTGTAGTTCAAGAAAGCTATGATGATTCAGAAATAGAGGCATGTCAGAAAACAAGTGCAGCAGTTAATCTACACCAACAGCTCACACCGCTGAACTGAGGTGTTTACAGACTTCTGCTTAGATTGCATAAAGGTCCTGACATGAGCTGTGTCTCATGTTTCTATGTTCCAAAGCCTGTCGATACACCCACTGCTACTCCAAATGTAAACACAACTTTGCTGCTCTTTTTATCTTTTCAAATTTTGCATGGCTGCATCTCATTGGCAAAGTCTACATTGGAACCCTGCTGGGAGCCCTCTAGCTCTAGTAATGAAGGAGAAGGTATGGTGGGATACTGTTACTGATTCCTGGCATCTGGTTTGCTTTTCTTAAAATGATGTCCTACATCTTCAAAAACATGTCTTGCAAAATAGAGCGTTTGAGAAAGGATTATTTAAAATAGCAGAATAATAGAAAATTATTTTGCATTAGCTTTAACCCACCCCTCTTTATCTTCTTTCTACTTTCAACTTTACCTCTTCTTCTTTTCTCTTTCTTTCTTTCTTTCTTTCTTTCTTTCTTTCTTTCTTTCTTTCTTTCTCTTTCTTTCTTTCTTTCTTTCTTTCTTTCTTTCTTCCTTTCTTTCTCTTTCTTTCTTTTCTTTCTTTCTTTTCTTTCTTTCTTTCTTTCTTTCTTTCTTTCTTTCTTTCTTTCTTCTTTCTTTCTTTCCTTCTCTTTCTTTCTTTCTTTCTTTCTTTCTTTCTTTCTTTCTTTCTTTCTCTCTCTCTCTCTCTCTCTCTCTCTCTCTCTTTCTTTCTTTCTTTCTTTCTTTCTTTCTTTCTTTCTTTCTCTTTCTTTCTTTCCTTCTCCTCCTTCTCCTTCTTCTCCTTCCCCTTCTCCTTCTCCTCCTCCTTCTCCTCTTTCTCCTCTTCCTCCTCCTCCTTCTCTTTTTCTTTCTCCTTTTCTTTCACAGTCCTATCCATGTTTTCTAGGGAAATGATAATGGAAAATGCTGAGCTAAATCAGATGGAAAATTTAAACCAAGTTTGAAGCATGGGTTTGTGGAGAACAGGGCTCGAGGTCAGGGAAAAATGGGTGATCCATCCCACCACGATCTCACTAATTGGAGCATTTGTATGCTCTTTTAAGAGAATGCAGAGAAAACAGTTGCTCCTTGTCACTGGGTGCTTGAATGGAGTTTTAGCAAGAGCAGTGGTCAGAGGAAGGAGTTCTGCCCACCTGGGGAAAGGCTGTTGGAAACAAAGTCACTATACTTCTAAGATCCAGTGCCTGCTCTTGACTTAATTGTTCCATTTGCCAATTATATTTTGCCAATTTAGTTTTGGTTGGTGATTTACACTTATGTCTATTTATTAGAAATGAATTGACTACTTGGCTTAATTGTGACTACTGGAGGATTTTTAGAAAATATTTTGAAGCTGTGCTTTGAAATTTTCTTGCATCTTTTTAAATAGATGCTGCTTTAAAGACCAGCACAATATAATACCAACAAAGTTTATCTAGCTCTTGCTTTTTTCTGCTCATCTTCTGACTTGGTAAATGCTTTTTAATGCACCAAAAATATGGGAATTTTTTTCTAGGTAGAAGATAAATATCATTTTGTTAATAATACAGTTACTGAGTAAGGAAGAACCAGAGAAAATACAAAAGTATTTCACATGTGAAACATTAAACAATAATTTTGAAGCAGAAAATTGTTTGTAGGTTGCATGATAGTATAACTCAGTCACATGCTGTTTAGAATCTTCTACCTTGTAAATAATTCTGAGCACTTCTTCAATAAACATAAAATGAGACAATAGATTAAAAATTACTTAGATCAGTACCTGGCATCTAATAAGTGCTCATTCTATTTTACTACCACAACTTTGTCAATATCCACAGCTAGTAATTGATAGAATATAGATTTAACACTGTAAGCCAATTTGAACTGAATTTGGTGGTACACCTGAAATCCCAGCTACTTAGGAGTGCAAGGCAGAAAGGCCACAGGTTCAAAGCCAGTCTGGAAAATTTTAGAAGAGTCTGTCTGAAAATAAAAAATTAAAAGGTCTGGGAATGTAGTTTTATGTTAGAGAATGCCTAGGTTCAATCTCCAGTACTGTAAAGAAAGGAAGATAGAGAGAGAGAGAGAAAGAGAGAGAGAGATCTGAAAGTCAGAGTACTTTTTGTTAACAACTCCTAATTAATATAAAAAGGCTCACTGTCTACAGAAAACAGCCATATTTTCAAGAATTGGGAAAATTCCAAGTAAAATGATAAAGAAGATGTATAAGAAACATACCAATCTGAAATAATTAGGGGTCATAACAATAATACCAGCAAAGTCAATTTTCAAGACAAAAACCAAAAATGAAACAGAGAAAAAATTTAATGATAAAATTTATGGAACAATGAATAAACTCCAGAATCAAAAAAGAAGAATAAGAATAAGAATAAGAATAAGAAGAAGAAGAAGAAGAAGAAGAAGAAGAAGAAGAAGAAGAAGAAGAAGCGGCATTATATTAGTTAAAAAGCATCACACACATCAGGAATTGAGATGCCTCCTGCCCTGCTTTTGTTGCCTAGAATTGCCTTTGCTATTCTAGGTTTCTTCTGTTTCCAAATGAATTTTAGTAGTGTTTTATCCAGATCTGTGAGGTATGTCAATGGTATTTTGATTGGGATTGCATTAAATCTGTATAACAGTTTTGGGAGTATGGCCATTTTCACAATGTTGGTTCTTCTGAACCAAAAGCAAGGAATATCCTTCCATCTTCTAATATCCTCTTCAATCTCCTTTTTCAGCATAGTATAATTTCCAGCACATAGGTCTTTTACATTTTTAGTTAAATTGATTCCTATGTATTTCATTTTTTTACATGTTATTGTAAAGGGTGATATTTCAATAATTTCTCTCTCAGTGAGTTTTTTGTTTGTGTACAGGAATGCTATTGATTTTTGAGCACTGGCTTTGTATCCAGGTATACTGCTGAACTTGTTTATTACCTCTAGAAGTCTTTTAATGGAGTTTTTTTGGGTCTTCTATATAGAGTATCACGTCATTGGCAAATAGTGATAATTTAACTTCTTCCTTTCCTATCTTTATCCCTTTTATTTCTTTCTCTTGTCTGATTGCCCTGGCTAGTGTTTCCAGAGCTATATTGAAAAGGAGTGGTGAAAGTGGACATCTTTGTCTTTTTCCTGATTTTAAAGTGAAAACATTCAGTTTTTGTCCATTTAGTACAATGTTGGCTGTTGGTTTGTCATAGATGGCCTTTATAAGGTTGAGGTAGACACTGTGTATTCCAAGTTTCTGAAGGGTTTTCATCATGAACATGTGTTGGACTTTGTAGAAAGCTTTTTCTGCATCTACTGAGATGACCATGTGGTTTTTGTTTTTGGCTCTGTTGATGTGGTGTATTACATTTATTGATTTGCATATGTTAAACCATCTCTGCATTCCTGGAATAAACCCCACTTGGTCATTATGTATAATGTTCTTGATGATTTGCTGCATTCTATTTGCCAGTATTTTGTTGAGAATCTTTGCATCAATGTTCATTAGTGAGATTGGCCTATAGTTCTCTTTTTTGGTTGGATCTTTCTCTGGTTTTGGTATCAGAGTAATACTTGCCTCTAGGAATGATTTAGGGAGGATTGCTTTCTTCTCAATTGCATTGAAGAGTTTAAGGAGTACTGGCATCAAATCTTCTCTAAATTTTTTGTAGAATTCAGCTGTGAATCCATCCAGACCTGGGCTTTTCTTTGTTGGTAAGTCTTTAATTACATTTTCAATTTCGATAGCTGATATTGGGTTGTTCAAAATTGCTATATCTTCTTGGTTGAGCTTTGGGAGTTCATATGTTTCTAGAAATCTGTCCATTTCCTCTGTGTTTTCCACTCTATGTGAGTACTGGCAAAGAAATAGACCTGAGGATCAATGGAACAGAGTAGAAGATGTAAGCACAACTACAAAGACACTCAGCCACCTGATATTTCACAAAGGGTTTAAATATGTCCACTGGAAGAAGAATAGGTTCTTTAATAAATGGTGTTGGAAAAATTGGCTCTCTACATGCTGAAGACTGAAACTATATCCATGCATATCACCATGCACAAAACTAAAGTTTAAATGGATCAAAGACCTAAATATTAAAACAGAAACACTGAATTTACTGGAAGGCAAGGTAGGTAGAAGTCTTGGAGACATAGGGGTAGGCAGAGAATTCATGAACAAAACACAAACTGCACGGGAAACACTTCAAATAATCAACAAATGGAATCTCACATTATTGAAAAGTTTCTGCACTTGAAAGGAAATCACCAAGAGAGTGAAAAGAAAACCCACATAGTGGGAAAAAATTTTAGCCAGAAGTCCCTCAGACAAAGGACTTGTGTCCAGAATATATAAAGAATTGAAAAACATCTAGCCCCCCAAATTCAAAGACCCTCTCCAAAAATGGACATCTGAAATGAACACACAGTTCTCAGAGAAAAATATACAAATGGCAAATAAATACATGAAGAAATGCTCACCATCACTGATCATTTGAGAAATGCAAAGTAAAACAACATTGAGATTCCACCTCACTCCAGAAAGAATAGCTGCCATCAAGAAATCAACTGATAACAAATGTTGGCAAGGCTGCCGGGGAAAAAGGAACACTGCCTCACTGTTGGTGGGAATGTGCAACCATTATGGAAATCCATATGGAGAATTCTCAGAAGACTAAGATTGGAAGCCCCATTCAATCCAGCTATTCCCCTCCTGGGTATTTTCCCAGAAGAACTGAAAAGTTCATATCACAGTGATATATGTACACCCATGTTCATAGCTGCACAATTTGTGATAGCTAAATCCTGGAAACAACCAAGATGCCCATCAACTGCAGAGTGGATGAAAAAGATGTGGCATTTTTATACAATGGGATATTCCTTAGCTATAAAAAGGATGATCTTGAGGCCTTCATAGGCAAATGGAGACAACTTGAGACTATCCTCATTAGTGAAATAAATAAGAATCATATTTATAAATATCATATTGTGTCTCTAGTGTAAAAAGTAAATAAGAACTACAAGTGTAATAAACCAAAATGTATAATTGCTATTGTAAAAAAAGAGAGGAAAAGAAAGTGCTCTAAGGGATATAACTGCATGTATGTTTGAGTGTGTAAAATAGATGACCATATTGCTGAATCTTTGTTGGATCTTTGAGCAGAACTGTTTGTAGTCTGACTATTTGAATATTTACTATGTACCCCTTTAACTTTGTAACTTGAACAACTACATCCAGGATGACAGTATGTAATTTATAAACTACTGATTTCTTAGTGGGGCTTTT
This sequence comes from Hydrochoerus hydrochaeris, assembly GCA_004027455.1. Classification (NCBI taxonomy): domain Eukaryota; kingdom Metazoa; phylum Chordata; class Mammalia; order Rodentia; family Hydrochaeridae; genus Hydrochoerus; species Hydrochoerus hydrochaeris. Next base: position 63,895 of record PVLA01009900.1, read on the forward strand.
TCTCATTTTCCTTTTTTTTCTTTCTTTTTCTATCTTTATAATCTGTATTGTTGCTATATTTTTTTGTTTTTTTTCTTTTGTTTAAATAAAAGTTTAAAAATGTATAATTGCTATTGTAAAAAAAGAGGAAATAGGAAGTGCTATAAAAGATATAGCTGCATGTATGTTTAGGTGTGTGGGATTGATAACCATATTTCTAGGTTCTTGTTGGATTGTTGCACAGATTTGTTTGTACTCTCACTGCTTGAGTGTCCACTTTATGTGCTTTAATTTTGTAACTTGAAAAACTATTTCTAAAAGAACAATATGTAATTTATCAACTAGTGATTTCTTACTGTTTATCTTCTTTTCTTGAAATTCTGCAATATTTCTATCCTTTTTCTGTTTTTTTCTCTTTAAATAAAATGAATAAATTCATTAAAAAATAGTCTCACACACTTTTCTCAGACTGTGACAAAGTAGCAAGCCCTTACCTCCAAAGAAGGCAAGAACTTCAGGGGACATAACTGACCATGATTTCTACTACTGCTGTGGCATTAAATGCAGCTAGGTACTATACAGTGAATGCTAAACATTGCCTTTAAAAGTGCTTATTTGCCACTTCTCAAAAATAAATTAAGTAAAACTATCTTTTCAAAATACATTTAAAAGTTACAATAGTAAAAAAATAAGTTTCAATAAAACATTTGGAAAGTAAAATCTAAATTAAAAGCAATAAAAATCTACCTCTCAAATAATGGGCAAATTAAATTAAATATAAAATGTGGTACAAAATGGCTAAAATTCATATAAGAAATATCCATTTTAGGAAATACATTACATCTTGGTTTGTGCACACCACTATAGTAACAGTGCCATCATATTGGTGGCTTAAACTACAAACATTTATTTCTCATAGTTAGGGAGGCTGAGAAGACCAAGATCCAGGTACTGGAAGATCTGGTGTCAGGTGAGGACAGAGTTCTTGATTTATAAGCAGTCATCTGAGAGAGGAGAGAGAGAGACAGAGAGAAAGACAGAGAGAAAGACAGAGAGAGAAAGACAGAGACAGAGACAGAGAGAGACAGACAGAGAGACAGAGAGAACCAGAGAGAGAGACAGACAGAGAGAGACAGAGAGAACCAGAGAGAGAGACAGACAGAGACACAGAGACAGAGACACAGAGACAGAAAAAAGAGGAAGGAGGGAATCAGAGAAAGAGATCCTGAAATTGTCTACAATTGCACATCTCATTATGAGGGTTTAACCTCAAGACCTGCCAGGTACCTTAACTCTTTATGCACTGAGGTTAGAATTTCAACATGCAAATCTGGATGCAGACAACTATTCAATCTGTAGCATGTTTGAGTGTTCTAGATACACATGCAATCACACACACACACACACACAAACACACACACACAGAGTATGCATCTACATAAACACATACTATATAAAAATATATTTTTTATCTTGTTTTATATAATATATATTTAAGGATATGTTTTTTTTTAATTAAAATCTTGTTTGTATGGGATATGAACTAGCCAAAAATTTTTAGAGGAAAATACAATATTTTCCTCTATATTATTTAGCATCAAGAATAAATAAAAATATAGCAGGCATTCTATTAGAAATAAGTGAGAAATCAAGTTAGAAACAAGTGAGAAATTCACAAAAAAGAAGTAGGAGAGGAGGAAAGATAGTAGATTTGTGTGCTTATGCAGATGCACCTTTAACAAATAGCTTTTTACTGAAGGAAACATACTACCATCTAGCATAATTAGCAAAACCAGAAAAGAAACACAAAACACAATTAAAAATGGTTAGTAGAAAATTACCAAAAAGAAAAAAGTTGATAGAAACATTAGTAGATGTATTCAAAATTTTAGAAGCTTTAACTCATTATAGGAAAGCATAAGTAATTCAATCTTCATTCTTGTGAGAGAAATCCTAAGTGGAAAAACCAAGGTCAGGTATTTCATAGGTCAGTCCTGACAAAACTTCAGAAACAGATAATCTGGCAAGACTAGTGCTTCATCAGCAGTAATATATATATATATATATATATATATATATATATATATATATATATGCATTTATATATATATATGCATTTATTTCAGTTGATCTCAAAGAACATCAATGAAACATAAAATAAAAAATAAAAACATGTGGCAGTGCTTACAGTATGCTTCAATTTGAGTTTACAGAAAGATGTATTTATGTCTACTGGTGAGCTCAAAAAATTTTTGGATGTTTACATGAAGCAATGTGTCTTCAGTGGCTGCTGTAAGACAATGACCTGAAGAAGACTTGCCTTTCAATTCTGTATTCTTTTGCTTTTCAAGCAGTGTACATTTTAATCATGACATATTTAAACTTTTCAATAAACACATTATTTTAAAATAAACATCGAAATTCTAAAGATTACTTCGACAAGAAGTCAGCTGTCTTAAAAATGCAGCTCAGAATAGAAGAGTTATAGAGACAAATCCTGCAACCCCAAGACACAGAATAGCAGAGCAGACATTCAACAGTTCAAGCATTCAAAAGTTTTCCCTTTGTGATATACAGCTTCAACTTTTGGAGGTCCTTTTCATTTTGGCATCCGGTAGCCTCAGAGCAAAATCAGAAACTTTTTGTATTGCAACTATATCATAAAATATTTATTTTTCCCTAAAAGCGTGGTTTTTTTTTAACTTCTACGTACATTGGGACATGTTTGCAGTACATAATGAATCCATTCCTCATGGGGAGTTGGGTCATGGACATAACTCATCTTAATTCTTTTTTAACCCTGTCCCTCTTTCCTTCCCTCTCCTTCCATCTTTTGGTTCCCTTTCCTTTTACAAAAGATCAGTCTCAAGTTATCTATTTTTTTTATTTTGCTCTTTTATTGATTTATATTTTGAGTTTCCCACATAAGAAAAACCTGTGATATTTAAGTTTGGTTGTCTAGTTTTATTTCACTTAACATAGTCTCAAGGTGGATTCTGTTCTAAAAATGACTCGAATATATCTTTCTTATAGCAGACTAGCATTGTGCTCCTTACAAATGCCACATTTTCTTTATTCAGTTGTCTGTTGATGCACATACAGCCTGCTTCCAAGATTCAGTTCTCATGAACTGTGCTGCTATAAACACGGGTATGCGCGCATTCGTCTAGGATCACGCCTTAAGTTTTCAGGAAGAAAGCTGAAAGAGCAACAGCTAGGTTAAACAGAATTTGTAGTTTTAATTTTTGAAACATCTCCATACTGATTTCTGTAGTGATACTATTTTACGCTTCCCAAAATGATTGTAAAATGTTACTTTTTTCCCTGCAGCCTCACCAGCAGTTGCTATTATTTGATTCCTTGATGTTAGTAATATTTCTGGAATTTCAGTATTGTTTTAATTTCTATTTCTCCCGTGGTCAAAGACACTGAACATCTTTCCATGTATTTACTGGCCTTTTGTACTTCGGAAAAGTCTTTATTTCAGTTGTCCAATTTTTGATTGAGTTTTTTATTTGGGGAGGAATGGAATATTTCTACAGTCCTTTACATATTCTAGATGTCAGTCCTCAGTCCAAGGAATAAATGGCATATGTTTTGCTCATTCTGTAGGTTTAGAACACGGTGAGAGATAGGGGCCTAGGGTCAGTTTTCTACACTTGGCCAGCCAGCTTAGACCAGCTTTCTTGCAGCGCATACCTCTGAGCACCTCTATCAAAGACAAGATGGTGACTGCCAGCAGAGCTGAGGCAGAGAAGGTTGGCTATAGTCTCTAACCTAGATGGCCTTGATACACTAACAAAAAGAAACACAGGCAGAGCAGATCAAAAGCATCGAGATGCTCTGTATAGGAAAGATAACCCAAAAAAGGGTTTATGGGCTGAAAATCAAATGTGAGAAAACAATGCTCTATGTGACACGGAGCCAGAGAGAAATAGGGGTAACTCAACCACCACCTGCAGATAGGTTGGAAAGACAGGATACTCATGTGCAGTAGAGAACTACTCAGCTATAACAAAGGAAAACCTTGAGGCTTTTGTAGGTAAAGGAACGCAGCTTGAGATCAAGTCCAGGAGTGAGAAGGTTTGGAACCACTTAAGTAAATAGCAGGTTGCCGCCCCCTGCAATCTAAAAACTGAGGGAGTTGGTGGGACCCAAAATGCGCAGCACCCTGTGCGAGTGAAAGGGGAGGAATAACCTAAAAAAAGAAGGCAGAGGATATTGTTAATAGTGTACCAGGATTTAAAATCCACATTACTCTCACTACTCTGCTTAGATGGATTATATTCTGTTCCAGTTTGTCTACTTGTATTAGACTTGAGGGCACAGACAGTTATCCCCAAAATAGCAGGATATAGTACGGTAATCATCCTTGATTTCCTGTTAACTTAATCTGATGCTCTGTAACTTACACTGTCTTATCATGACTGATCTTATTTGAATCTGGTTTGTTAGAGTACTATTTTGTATTGACAGATTTTATTTGAATCTATTATGATTGATAGTATCAAGTCTGAGAGTAGAGGCAACCACAATGAAGATGACAAGATTCACTAGAATATCCACTCTGGTTTGATTTTTACCTGCCTTTGAAGTCTTACACTGTCTACAATGTTTCATTTTTATTAATATTGTTATGTACTGCTATATTCAATTATACTATACCTGAAGATACAGACAATTCTATTGAAGATAACAAGAGACATCACAGTAACCACTGTAGAGCACCTTGTACTGTGGTTTTATATGACTTTTCCATTTCATGTTTTTCTAGGATTTTTTTTTTTTTGTACCAAGGATCAAACTCACGACTGTGCGCTTGCAAGGCAGGCACTTATGCCGCTGAGCTAAACCCCCAACCCCATGTTTTGTCTTGCTTTGTTTTTTCTTTCCCTCTAATACAGAAAGGAGAGAAATACATGTAGAGACTTATGCATGCATAGAGCCTATAAAGAGTTTATGAGAACAGATTATATAACGCATGATAAAATGAACAACTACTTTGAAGAAAAAGAGACACTACAGTACCCAGTGCTGATTCCGTAGTGTCATGATGTAAAATCCAGCAATAGTATTATTCTCTTTCAGAGTGATTTTAGCCTGTTTTGTTTAATTTCAACATACATGAAGGTATGGACAGTTATTTTGAAGAGAATGAGAAAGACAGACACTGTGGCAGCCATTATTGACTTACTGTCTGGTCTTGAAGATGTAAAAGGCCTTCCTCATCCTGTTCTGATCAGTTTTATACTATTTTGTTTTGTATGAATTCTCTGTATGCAAAGATATGGACAACTATTTGGAAGAAACAAGAGACAATATGATCGAGAGTGAAGATCTCTGGTTGTCTTGCTTTGAAATCTGTGTCTCTTACTTTGCTTTCTTATGTTCTGTTTTGTCATGTTCAATTTTACCTTCTTTAAAATTAAAAAAAAACAAGCAGGTAACCGGCCTACTTAACCCTATTGTTTTCTTTGCTTTTTCTCTTTTTCACCTTCTTTTTCTTCCTTCTCCATCTCCTTCCCCTTCTCCTCCTCCCTCCTCCTCCTTCCTCCACCTCTTCTTCTTTTCCTTCTTCTTCTTCTTCTTCT